>JZKD02S1337010.1:838650-857622 GCA_000966675.3 Picea glauca | reverse complement strand
ATGACTTCCAATAATAATACATAACCAAATTACCATTGGGTACCTCCCTAGGTACCCCATATTATCTCCCTAGGTATACTACATTTTGATAAACATAATTGTAAAGTATTTGTAGTTCCATGTTTTAGTTTTTGGCATGTTCAAATCATACTAATTGCTCCAAACAACCCCTAGAGAGATCAAAGATCCCCTACAAAGGTATTATGTGGTTGTTTGAGGAATACTACATGAATCTTGATCATGAACATATTCAAATAAGGCCTTAGCACATTATGTTCCTTTTCTAACCATGGTCAATGCATTGAGTCCATTACATGGTGAAAAAAACCTCCTAATGGCACTAAGGTCCTATTGATAGGTGGAAAAATTGCTTCTCGCAATAGGGGATAAAGACCCAATCAAGGCCCCAATTAAGCATGTTAGCACTGAGAGTTACCCTCTGATTGCAAGAGGATAATCCCAGTACCCATCAATAATATTTATGAATGTAAATTTGTGACATAGGGTCAAATGGGAAAAACTTAGCACATGGATATTTCAACACAGAAATCTGGGCTAGTATGCATAAGAAAATGAGGTTTTAATTAACTTCAGTTAGGGTTTTGAGGGTAAATATGAGCAGATGGATGAATTGGTGAGAAAAATGAACTAGTCTACTATGAACATCATGCCTTCTAGCAGCTAGGTGAAGAAAAGCTTAGTCACAATAACTTCTTGAAACTAAACTCAAAACACTGAAACATTTATAGTGGTACAATAATCAAACATCCATTAAAATACAACTATGACAAATCATAAGGATATTCCAGTAATGAGCTTTCAGAGAAGAAAGAAACAAGGTGATGATAAGAGGATGACTTCCATTAACCAAAATTTCTCAGGTCCCATACACAAAAACAAGAAGATATCTATTAAGTCAAAATATTACAGCATAGGGAGCTCTGCTCCACCCTCTACAACCTGACAAAACATTTTTCTAAGGTATTTATAACAAAAATAGTAGACCACAAATTTAGATTGGAGATGGCCTCTCTAGCCTGGGATTCTCCACAAAATTCTCCTAATCTAACATCTTTATAGGTGGATCTAACAGACTGTTAGAATGAGGGAGCTTGTTGGTAACAACTCTAACAGATATAACTGTCATGAAGTGTTTTCGCTTGGGTACATTTCCTCTGCTTATTCTTCCTTCATGTTGATTCATTTTCCATCTGTTCCTTTGGATAACTATGCTGGGAAACATCTTGCAGTCGAAAGCAGATGGTGGCACTGGTAATTTGCCAACCTAACTCAACGCGACTCTTTTATTAGAGAAGGTATCTGCCAAACGATCATGGTGGGAATTCATGACTGGTTATGAACTGGAAAACGTGGAAACAATGTCAAATAGGGAGAAGGGATTCAGTAAATGCAGATAGGTGGATGGTTTGTGGAAGACAAGTGGCATGAGGCGAGAGGTGGAGTAGATACACAAGAGGTGAAGTTCAGGGAGAAAATTCAAAATGTGGGCAACGTGACAATTGGGAGGGCGAGCATTTAGAGTGAGTGGAGGACAGGTGTAAGTGGGAGTGTGAGAAGTATGGAGTAGGGGATGAGCGAGATTCCATAGGGGGGGTAGGTGGTAAGCAGAAATAGGAGGGGGGGCGGGGTTTTGAAATCATGAGCATGTGCCACGTTACATGGGCCCGAGGGGAAATAAGCTGCTTTTCCGGACCCCCCCTATCGTTAAAGGTCGAACGATCGGGGGGGGGGGTTATGAGATTCATTGGGGACCACTGATATATGCTGTGATGGATGTATTCATTGTCAATATGTGCAGGAATTACCAACTACACACTAAACAATATTTTCCTTTTGAAACTTTGGTTAAAATAATATGTGCGGGTCAGGAACTTTAGCAAATAGTGTGCCATTTAATCTTTTTACATACTTATTTAGGAGAAAAACATTTAAATCTGACCATGAAAAATTTATGTGATAAAATTTTGGCTCCAAAAGGGATGGCATGCTCCCTGTGAGATGCCAAGAACAAGCAGCTTCAATGTCTTATCCTAGGGCTATGGGGTTATTTACTCAAGAAAAAATAAATGAAAACAATGATATTTACAATGAAAGGGGTAGCCACACATGAATCAAACAAAATATTTCTTCAAAAAGTGCCCATTGACAGGGCCATTGAAAATGTCAGAACCCTCCAAGTTCTGCAAATTATAAGTATTATTTGAAAACACCTTAGAAATCTTGAACGAACCAATCCACAAGGCTTCAAATTTGCCATGTTTTCCTTTGTCTTGTTTGGGTGCATCCCACTTTAGCACCAGATCTCCCAGCTGGAAATTTTATTTTCTTTCCCTCTTGTCAAAGGCTTGCTTGATCTTCTACTGATGGTCCTATGCTTTTTCAAGGAGTTTCTCTCTATTCTGTTGTAGTTATACCAATTATTGTTTCCTCCCGACCATATCATCTAGTTCTCCATCTTGATCCTGTAAGAACTTTGCCACAGGAAAGGAAATCTGACTGGGAAGGACAACCTCAATCCCATATACAAGCTGAAAGGGGCAAATACCAAGTGACCTCTTTGTAGTAACTCTATCAGCCCATAATGAAAATTTAATCTTTGAGTGCCATGCTTTCTTGTTGTCTTCTAACAACTTCTTGATGATATTTATGAGGCTCTTGTTAGAAGATTCTTCCAAACCATTTCCTTGGGGGTAATAAGGAGTAGAATGGACTAATGTAATCCCATATTGTTCACAAAACTTGATCAAAGGTTCAAATATGAAATAAGAAGCATTTTCAGTAACAATCTTGTTGGGACAACCAAATCTGGACATGATATCTTCAATAAAACCAATTATTACCTGATGAGAGGCACTCCTGGTAGGTATGGCTTCTATCCACTTGGTGAAATAGTCTGTTGCAGTCAAGATCCACCGGTGTTGACCACTTTATGTTGGATGTATTTCCCCAATGAAGTCAAAGGCAAATACGAGTTGTTGCTTTCTAGAAAACTTTTGGAATTTGACACAAGCTCTAATCTTTGCACAAACATCATAAAAAAGGCTAGGCCAAAAATACCTAGCTCTAAGGATCTTATAGGCCGTGGTTCTCCAAAAATGATGCCCCCCACACAAGATGTCATGAAAATAATTCATGGCCTTTTGGGACTCCTATGGATCTAAACATCCCAAAAGAACCCCTAGAGAATCTTTTGAATACAATATTTGATCAATAAGAAAATATCGGATTTCCTTAAGCTTCAAAGATCTAACCTTGTTCTTCTCCAAACCATCAGGAGGCTGCAAATTTTGTAGAAAATATATGATGTCCTTATACCACGTGCATTCTGCCAAGTTGGGGCTGACATGATAGCTTATGTTAGTAGAATCAGTTTGCTAAATTTTCTGAGTTTATATCCATGAAATTTACCCCCAATGCTTTGAAATTTGATTCATCCAACATCCTAGCTAAACCTTGACCTTGACCTTTCACTAGTTTAGTGGGATTTATTTCAAGGTCAAATTCCATAATTTTAGCGATCCATTTGTTCCTCTTCCCATCAATGTCAGGATGGATAAGTATCTCTTTGACAGAAGTTGAAGGAACATAGGAAATAACTTTGGAATGTAGTATGTATTCTCTTAAGGCTTTGATGGATTTAACTAGAGCATAAGCTTGCTTTTCCATGATATCATACCTCATCTCTGCCTCCCTCAATGCTTTGCTGAAAAAGGAAATAGGTTGCTCTAACCCTTCTAAATTTTTCTGCAGTAAAACAACAACTAATGTGTCAAATGAGGCAAAGGAAAATATCAGAAATTCCTTGGAATAATCAAGGATGATAAGCACAGGTGCTTCAGTAAAGGACTTTTTGATTTGATCAAAAGACTCTCGGGCCTCAACATTCCATTTCACTTCATTTCCTTTCCTAAACATGGATGTAATATACTTGACCAGTTCAACAAAATTAGAGATGAACCTTCTCAGAAAATTGATTTTACCCAAGAAAGACTGGACTTATTTCTTGGATCTAGGAATAGATAAAATTTGGATGGCCTCAACTATGCTTGCATCAATTCTTACCACTTCTGCTGATACAATGTGTCCTAATAGCTTACCTTCCTTCATAGAAAACAAATACTTCTTAGGATTGAGAGAGAGACCAAACTTTCTGCACTTCAAGAAGACCCCTTTTAAATGATGATAATTCTCCTTATCAGACTTTGAGAACACTGTAATGTCATCTAGATATATGACCACAAATTTATCCTTCTCCCTAATAAAGGAAATATCCATCACTTTTTGAAAGATCACTCCTGAATTCATTAAACCAAAGGGAATTTTAGCATACATGAATGTGCCCCAAGGAGTAGGGAATGATGTTTTCTCTCTATATTCAGGAAAGACAAAGATATGATTGTATCTTGAGAAGCCATAAATCATAGACATCCTTGATGAGCCAATCACTCTCTGCAAAATGTGCTCCATCTTTGGCAAGGGGTAATTATCTTTCTAGGAGCTTCTGTTTAGATTCCTGAAATAAACACACAATCTAATTTCCCCATTTTTTTTCCTCACAGGGACCAAGTTATCCACCCACTCAGAGTACATCAAAAGAATGATGATCTTGGCATCCAACAACTTCTTCGTTTATTTTTCCATAATAGGCAACAACATGGGATTTATCTGTTTGAGTTTCTGCCTAAAAGGCTTGTTCTCCTCTTTCAAAGGGATCTTATGTTCAATGATATTTCTGTTATATGTTTACAGATCTTCATATTTATAAGAAAATATGTTAGAAAACTCCTTTAAAATCTTGACATATTCAGCCCTTTGTTCCTTTGACAAGCTGCTAGACAATTTCACATACTTGGGATCCTCTTCTGTACCTAAATTGCATTCAGTCACATCAACTTTTTTAGTTGAACCTTGAACCTTCACAGCAACATCATTTTTGTCAAACAATCTCTCCAAAGGAACTAGTCCTCTTGGAATATGGTTGCTGGGAAATTGAATAATCTTGTGTTCTGCAATTTTATTCAGAAAAACATCAGCATGGGGGATTTTGGTATCATTATGATCCTGATCAATATGCAGGGAAAAAAAATCATCCACAGTTCCAAGAAATATTTTGATCTCAAGATCATACTCAAATACCTTCCAATGTTTGACATTGTTAGGTATAGAGGGTCTATACTTCACTTACACATCATATTTGAGCTTAGGGGCACAGGAACTTTGAAATTACTTGCAGAAACAACCAAATAATCAGCCAAAGTATTTTCTTCTCTTGGAACAAAAGAGATATTAAAAGATGAAAATAAATTATCAACAAGGTCCCATACCTCATTTCTGTAAGTCCTCAACCTAGGGTGTTAAGCTTGGTACATGTTTTTGACTTGATGTACAATTAATTCAACATATCCAAACACTACTAACTCTTCAATATTCATGTATTTAGCAGCCCTCAAACCCAAAACAAGATCCTCATAATCTGCTACATTATTTGTGGTTTCAAATTCTAGCTTGTAAGACAAATATACAGTCTCTTGAGAAGGAGAAATAAAGACTATTGAAACAACACCTTCCTTAGAAGAGGCTCCATCAAAAAATATCTTCCAAGTAGAGGTATTAGGATGAGGAATTTCACAAGGGGTAACGAGATTTTTTATTTATTTCAATAGGAGATTGATGAGCATCAGTGAGTTGTAGGATATTGGATCCTAGATCAGTGTGAACTGCATAAATGGGGTGATTGGTAGGATTAGATTCATCACTGATGATGTAAGATAGTTGTGCTTCCCTATAAAGCCTTCTATGTTCTCCTCCAAACACAGGAATGGTGGCATAGGTAAGTTCGATATGCAGGGTTCCCCCTAGTCTCTTTATCCAAGATCTTAACAAGAGCATCCCAAACTTAGGGGGGACATCAGCCACCACAATATCCATGACCACACGTTTCATGGGAAACTAAAACAAAGAAGCCACCAAGTCTTTGATCACTCCAAGGAACTTTACTTTTCTGGAATCAAAATAGTATAGGTCATGATAGGTTTTGGTGATTTCCAGACCAAGCTCATCCATGACTGTCTTGGGCATGAGGTTATGCGATGCACCTGCGTCCAACAAGAATTTGTGCAATACTTTATCATGAATATTCAAAGAGGTGTATAAAGTATGAGATGAGTCATCCCTATTCTCTACCTAAGGTCCCAAACTGAATGTTGGATTTTCATATTGAAGGTTCACTGAGTCTATGGAATTAGGAAAAGACTCAGGCTGCAACATCTTGAAAAGGTATTTTTTAAACTCCTCATTTTTAATCATCTCTAGAAAGGGTACAAGAATATTTATTTTTTGAATTTCACTCTCAAAGCTGAAAGTAGGGGGAGATTTGAGAATCTCCTTCATCTCTAGGGCATGGATCTTAGTCACTGTTTAAGGGTTTTAAAATTCTTTTTCTTTGCTACTTGATGCCACAGTTTTAGTAGAATTTCCAGTTTTATTGGGTTTTTTAGATGAGTTGGGATTCCCCTCCTTATTTTTGACCTTAGGTTGTACTTATTTGAATTAGTTCATCCCCCCTTACTTAACTCATTCAATTGGTTGTCCATAAGAGACTCTTCATAGGCAGACTGAGTTAAGTGAGGATATGAAGAGGTATCACCTAGACAATGGATTGTTGGATCATTTTCTTCATGTTCTTCTTCTTCATACACAAAAAGGTTATTTTGGAGAGGGGCTTGGAATTTTTATCATCCCTCTCCCTATTTCTTTGGTCTCTTTAAAGGACCCGAAGGACATTGTTTGGTCTTCTGAAATTTCCTCTGTTATCAACATTCTGTGTATTTTTATAATTCATTTTTCCTTCAAGTTTCAACTTTTCCATTTCAACAGAAAGAGATTTTACCAGTTTAGTCAGTTCATTAGCTTGAGGGTGGACAACAGGGGAATCGGAGGTTGAATCTTCAGCCTTACCTTTTCTTCTGTCTCTATCATATTTTCCCCTAAGCATGTCAGCTTCTAGTATGTTAGCTTCTACTTACAAGGTTGCATCTTGCATATGAGCTAGGGAGGTAGATCTTCTTTCTCTCAACATGAGGAAAAACTCAGGGTCAAAAGCATTGGCATAGGTGATCTTGGAAGAAGTTTATGTAGGATTTATTTTAGTGGGAATTTTGATGTACATTTTATTAAATCTTTTTGAGAATTCTAAAATAGAATCCCCCTCTTTCCTCTTAAGTGACCCAAATTATGTAATGTAATAAAGGAAATCCTTTTCATTCCCCAAATACCTCAAAAATACATTATCCAAAGATTCAATTCTAGCAATAGATCCAGGAGTCAAATCCATGAACCATTTTCTAGCCTTACCATCAAGGCGTTGCACAAAGACTCTCATGCATACATCTTCATTTTTAATGTTAAGATTGTCTGCATAAATACAAAAGGCTGAAAGGTGTTCTTCTACAGTTATGTCTTCTTCCCCTATAAACTTAGGCATGTACTTAAGGTAGTCTCCACCTGGGAGAGCATTCATAGGCTATGGTAACACAAGAGGTTCATACCTAGCAACCACTATAGAATCCATTCTAGTTCTAGGAGGGTTAGCACCTTCCATTGGGTTATAAACTCTAGGAGAACAAGGAGGAGAAGGTGTCTTGATTGTGTGCAACTTGGGAGAAGAAGAAATGTAGGAAGGAGGGATTTTGGTCTTCACAGGAATAGGCTGAGTCTTGGAAGAAGATGGTATAGGCTCCAATGGAAATGATATTTCCTCCTCTTTAGTAAAATAAATTTTGATAGGAGGAGGGGTAGGAAAACCTAGGTTAAGAAAATATTCTAAGCTCTCAAGTCTAAACCAGCTTACAACCTCGGGAGAGGCAGGGACATCAAATTTTTCTTCTTTCAATTTGGGACTAAAAGAAGAGTATTAAATAGAAAAATTTTCAATCTCCAAGTTTCTAGAAATTTCAGCAGAAGGTAAAGGAGGATTATTAGATATAGCACCTGGTGTATTAAAAGTGGAATCAGGAAAAATGACTAGAAGTACCTGATACAGCAACAAAAAATCCCTCTTGAGAATCTTTTTCCTTCTTTATTATCTTCTCTAGTTCAGTTTCAGATGTAGCCAGAGGTAGGTGTGGAGTGGACCTCATGTGTACGTCTTTAGGAGCCAAAATTGAAACAATGGAGTCGCCAGGTGCAAGCTGCAATCTTCAAAGTACTGATTTCTAATGCACCTTTAGAATCAATATTTCTTTTTCATTAAACCCCAGGGAAATGTCTTCAATTCGTTCCCTGACAACAATGCCAAGAATGTTAGCACTGAGAGTTACCCTCAAATTGCAAGAGGATAAGCCCAGTACCCATCAAAAAGATTTATGAATGTAAATTTGTGACAGAGGGTCAAATGGGAAAAAATCAGCATATGGATATTTCAACACATAAATTTGGGCTAGTATGCATAAGAAAATGAGGTTTTAATTAACTTCAGTCAGGGTTTTGAGAGTAAATATGAGAAGATGAAAGAATTGGTGAGAAAAATGAACTAGTTTTCTATGAGCATCAAGCCTTATAGTAGTTAGGTGAAGAAAATCTCAGTCACAAGAAATTCTTGAAACTAAACTCAAAACACTGAAAATGTTTATAGCAGTACAATAATCAAACATCCATTAAAATATAGCTATGAAAACTTATAAGGATCTTCCAGTAATGAGCTTTCAGAGTAGAAATAAACAAGGTGATGATAAGAGGCTGAATTCCATTAACCAAAATTTCTGAGGTCCAATACATAGAAACAAGAAGATCTTTGTTAAGTCAAAATATTACAACATAGGGAGCTCTGCTCTACCCCTCTCCAACCCAACAAAACATTTTTCTAAGGTATTTATAACAAAAACAATAGAACACAACTTCAGATGCAAGCTAGCCTCTCTAACCTGGGATTCTCCACAAAAATCTCCTAATCTAACATCTGTACAATGGATCTAACTGACTGCTAGAATGAGGGAGCTTGTTGGTAACAACTATAGCATAAATAACTATCATGAAGTGTTGTTGCTTGGGGGAATTTCCTCTTCTTATTCTTCCTTCATGCTGATTCCTTCTCCATCTATTCCTTTGGATAACTGCGTTGGGAAACATCTTACAGTCAAAATAAGATGGTGGCACTAGTAATTTTCCAACCTAAATCAACATGGCTCTTTTATTGGAGCAAGTGTCTTCCAGACGATCATGGGGGGAAGTTGTGACTGGTTATCAACTAGAGGATGTGGAAATAGTGTCAAATAGGGAGAAGGGATTGATTAAATGCGGATAGGTGGATGGTTTGTGGAAGACAAGTGGCATGAGGTGAGAGGTGGAGTAGATATGCAGGAGGTGAAGTGTAGGGAGAAAATTCAAAATGTGGGCGACATGGCAGGCAAGAGGGCGAGCAGTTAGAGTGAGTGGAGGACATGTGTAAGCGAGAGCATGAGAGGTATGGAGCAGGGGATGAGCAGTATTCCAGAGGGGGGGGTAGGTGGTAAGAAGAAATAGGAGGGGGGGGGGGTATGAAATCATGAGCATGTGCCACATTAGGTGGGCCCGAGGGGGAATAAACTTTTTTTCCGAACCCCCCCTGCCATTGAAGGTCGAATGGTTAGGGGGGTCCAAAATGCATTGAGGACCGCTGATATATGATGTGATGTATGTCGCCGCTGTCAAGATCTGTGGGAATTAGCCGCTACATGACAAAAAGTCTTTTCGTTTTGAAACTTTGGTTAAAATAATATGCGTGGGTCAGGAAATTTAACAAATAGTGTGTCATTTAATCTTTTTACATGCTTCTTTAGGAGAAAAACATTTAACTCTTCCCATGAAAAATTAATGTGATAACAAAGTCGATACTAATTATGTATAGTGATGTCCTCCAATATGTGGGCCTGTTTGCCACCTCAAAAGTTTCTTTGAATGTTATGAAAAGTTAGTTCAAAGGGAAAATATATGACCTAATATTAATATAATCTAACTATATTAAATATATATTTAATATAACTAATATAAAGTGTAATACATTCCTAGATAACTAGGATTTGGTTATGAATATATCCAGACATAGCAGAAAAGGAAATTACAAGAACCATGAAGTAATTCACCAAATCAAGTATCTAATAAGTTCAAATACAAAATATTAGTCCCTTCAAATAAATAGTTATCTGAAATGATGAATAATGTACTCTGTATCTAATTTCTTTACTCAGAAATTGTAAAACAAGAAAGGAATTTCAAGATTTTCAAATGCAAACTTTAAATCAAACACTTACATAAATGCATTGTGTAGGATGCTAGTTCAGACCATCATTTTCCCAACAAAACTTGGCCTTCAACTCAAATTATTTCACTAATAAAAGTATATAGTTACTATACTAAGCTTTCCAGCCATAAAGTCTTCAATCCTTTCTTAAGACTTTACATAAATGCATAGGTCTTAGTTATGGAATTTCAAACTGCAAAGGTCTTCAAAATTATATTCAAACTGATAATAATAATATACATGCTTGATTTCAAGTTTTCCAATCATGAGTCCATCGAAGTCACCCATATTTAAACTATCATTCTATATTTTCCATATTTTTGAGACTTTGTTCTAACATCTGTTATTTCCAACTCATAAAATTGTTGGATAATTTACACAATAGTTCCTCGTGAGTAATGAAATTGATGGGTAAAATCATGAAGGTGGGTAACACTTTTGTGAGAATTGGGTCTCCAAAATTCCTAAAGACCTTTTTCGGCTGAACTAATAACTCTTTTGGCCGAAAGTCAAGTTTTTTCGACTGAAAAATGTTTCAGCCGAACCTTTAGACATCAAATTGAATGGTACCGTGACGATGCCCTCGATTTTCGTGTACCATATTATTCAGATGGATTTTTTTCATCTGATAACATATTTTCAGCTGAAATATGTTTCGACCAAAAGATTATTTTTGCCAAAAACTTACTGGCGGGGCAAATATTTTCATTCGGTACCATCGTTTCGACCAAAATAATGTTTGGCTGAAAGAATATTTTGGTCGAAAGTTGTTTTCATCTAAAAACAACTTTCAGCTGAATTTTTTTTATATATTGCCCATACATCGGTTAGTCCACCCTTTTTTGAACTACCGAGAGTCTGGTGCATGAGAGGTTGGCGATTACATGAGAGGTTGGTCGTGGCTAGCATTGGTCAATGTTGGTGATTGTTGGTCGTGGTCGCGGTTGCTAAGAGTCTAGTGCATGAGAGGTTGCTACTTGTTTTTGGTCGCAGTCACGGTCGTTGAGAGTCTAGTGCATGAGAGGTTGGTGATTTTTGTTTGTCATGGTCGTGGTCGCTGAGAGTGTAGTGCAAGATTGGTTGGCAGTTGTTGTTGGTCACAGGCAGGTAATATTTTCCAATTAGATTTCTAGGAAGGTAATATTTTCCAATTAGATTTCCAGGCAAGAATTCATGAAATTAGATCATAATCCATGAAAGTATTCCATAAAGAATTGGTAATCTTTTCCAAGAATGAAATTAATTTTTACATTATTTGAAGAATTAAATATTGAATCGTGAATTCTAGTTTCAAAAATATTTCTTGAGTAATATGTCATTACATTTCAAACTAAAAAAAATTCCATGTAAAGATGGACATGTCCTTATGTCAAAACACAGTACACAATTATCAAGACAAAATCTTTCATGCATGCCTCTCGTTTATCTTCTAAGTGATTCTTTACATTTTTAGAAAAACAAAAACATTATAGGCATAACATAAAAGAAGAACAATAAGTGTAAAACAACACTTGAGGCATTACACTGGTCATGTTATTGGTGCTTTTATCACCACCTTAGGGAAAATTGATGCTACTGTTACTTGTGTTTTTACCACCTTAGCTTCCTACTCCCCCGCCTTTGTTAATGGTGTTATCTCCTTTCATGTTGTCCCTTCCTATGGATTTTTTACCACTCATGCTAACTTGAAGCTAGTTGGTTTCTCTTAATTAATGCCCTTTTCCATTTCTCTTCGCTTTGTTGGCCATGGGTATGCATCTGCGTGATCATTTACAGGTCCTAGTAGCTATGCTTCCATCTTTGCTTCTCATGCCTTCACTTTTTCCTTTACTAGATTATTTACTTTTGGGTCAATGAAGTAAATGAGATGAACTATCTCGATAGTTGGATTTGGATCTATAAATAGAGCTATATCAGTGGGTGATAATCTAAGCACTTGACTATGGAAACCTAAGCACTTGACTGTGGAAACCTAAAAATTCGACACAAGAAAGGTTGATTATTTTTATGATTAGAATTACATCTATATTAGGTTATATCTCTTTAATGGAAAAACCTACCTCCTTCCCAATTTTTTGTGTGACTGTTTCTTTTTTATAGAGGTTTGTGGATAGTATGTAAAATGTTCCATATTGTTTGACTAGAAGAAGATAAAACATTTTTTTCAACTCCTTCTTACTTTGTGGGGATTACTGTTAGGAACATATCATATTTAGCTAAGATGGCCTAAGGTTTTAGTTCACCCTGAATCCACCTTCACCCTATTCATCAACCTCTTTCATCTAAGTGTTTGATTCAATTTGTAAATATATATATATATATATATATATGAGTTTCTTTTCAACATACAATTTGGCCATTTTTTCAACGTAATCAATGTACCGAAATAATAAGAATGGTGTCTTTAGTTGACTCCCATGCCATAGGATATGATCAATAGAAAGTTTCATATTTTAAGGGTTGATTGATAGAAGTTAAACTTTTCTTCTTTCTACTTAGTGAGTGGGATGTTAGAGTATTTATAACCTGTACATATTGATCTTGGATTGTGTGCAGCAATGTGAGTTACCCTTTCAAAAAACCTGGCATTTTACCAATCCATACAATTCATATCTACTAAGTAGAGTCATATCTTTGGTAAATTTTAATTCATTTATAGCCATACCTTTGGACTAAACCTTGAAAGGCTTGTTTTATTTGTAGAGTTACTTATGTATCTTTTCCATTTGTGTCAAAATTACATACTGATTTTATTTGTTTTATTTGAAGTTTAAAATCCACTCATTACCGTTTTTAATATTAAATGAATTTGACTATTATAACAGAAAACACATTTAGGTCTAATCTAAGTAGAACCCACCTTAGAATAAAAACAAATCACTTATATTAAATATATCATATCAACATAAAAGTTATTGATGTGACATCAAAATTTACTCTTCATTATACATATAATTACCATATCCATCAACAAATCTCATTAACCACAACATTTGTAACGAGAAAAGTTACAAGTATAATCAAATTTGTTAGTATAGTATACAAAATTAAGCACTCTATATATAGTGTTTAATTCACCACCAACAACCTCATTAATTGAAGCATATGTAACAAGAAAAATTCAATAATGTAATCAAATTTGTTAGTTTAGTAGAAAAAATTAAATACTCTATATGTTGCCTTCAATTTAATGCCCCCCATCATACATATATACATTCACCATACCATTTTTGTCTCTATTAAGCACACCTTCACGAGATGCATCTATTTTCCCTTTGTCAATGTTATAATGATCATGATTGCTATTTTTTTGTTGCAATAACATTTCTAATTAAGGTGTTGTCTAACTATTCTACATTTTATTCCTTTTCACCAGAATCTGATCACATAAATATGCACGAAATCACAATTTTTTGTTGTTTAAATTATGGCAGTGCTCTAGTAACTGTTCACAAAACCCATTGTCTTATTCTATGTTTTCCTTGAGACACTCAAAGCTTTCTTCATTACTATCCTTATCATTTTTTCCCCAATTGTGTTCTAGTTGGGATTTTGAATAATTGTTTTCCTTAAGTATTCAGTAGGGTCCAAGGGTAAACCTTGTCCTATAAAGGAATCTTCAAGGTCTTGAATAGTATCTTCAAAATTTTGAGTTCTAGGGCCCTGATACTCAAGGAATTATTGGATAAGGACCATTGAAGAAGATACACTTTTATGTTTTCAAGAATGTATGATCCAATCTCTTTGCTTCTCCTCAAGCTACAAGAGAAATAACTTTACTATCACATATTCATGTTCTATACCCAAACATACAATAAATTCAGTAAACTCGACAATATGTGCAACGGACGGAAACGGATCACCATCAAACTTGGGGATATTGTCTAACCATCTCATTGAGCATTTGTTTGGATAAAAATAAATGAAATCAACATCCAAAGCTTTGTATGTCTCATGAAAGTGCCACAGAGACATACTTCCATCACTTAGGGTAATACCTCAATGGAATCGCCAAATGAACTTCAAAAAAATATCATCAAAAGTGAAAAGGCAACTTTCCTCAAAGGGAGTCTCCAAGAAATATATAGGCAAACACTTTTGGAATACCTTGCCAAATTTTGTTATGAATTAGAAAGGATTCAAAATCCTCCCCAACAACGACACCAAAATGTTATTGCATGTTAGGAAACAAATATCCAATTAGCATAAAAATATAAGAATAAGTACTCCACACCTTGAAAAAGATATAATTTCAGATAACAAGCCTATTCGAGGGGGGAACCTCCGTATAAATCACACATATTCACAAATACAAGATGATTCCAAATGAAAAGGTCTCCTTGTTATATATAGGAGACTAGGAGGTACAATTACAACTAATGGACCCAAGCCGCCATAAATAAAATAACAATACTAATGTAATATTCCCCAATTAAGGGGTAATGTGCCACTATTTAGGGATTAACATGCCCCTCCCCTTCAGAAAAGTGTTGTCTGCAATGCTTGAGTAATTCTGGACGCTTCTATATAAAAGACTCATCTTCCCAAGCAAAATATTCAGTAGGTAGTTTCTTCCACTTAATGAAATACTTTGAAATGGATTTATTCCGCAGCTGGAGGATTCTTATGTCAATGGTAGCTTCAGGCTCCAATATGATTTTTCCTTCCTCGTCAAGTTCTAGAAATATAGTTTGAACTGGGATCTTGTCACCTATAACCTTATTTAATCATGAAACATGGAAAACTGGTTGTACTCGCGAAGATACAAGCAACTCCAATTTGTATTCCATGGTACCAATATTTTGCAACACCTTATAAGGGCCATAGTACTTTAGTGATAATTTATTATCCCTCTTAGATTGTTTGAGGGACATATGTTTGTATGGTTGTATTCTTAAAAATACCCAATCCCCTACTTCAAAACTTCTTTCACTACGATGTTGATATTATTTTTGTTTCATGCGATTATGTGCCATGGTCAGGTTGTCCTTTAAGAGTTGGAGAACTTGTTGTTGATGTGATTTTCCACTACTTGAACCTTCAATTTTTATTTTAGAGAAGAAGTGATCGACAATGGGTGATATCCAGAGAGCACCATAAATAGTGTCAGTTTTGTTGTAGTATGAAAGGAAGTGTTATACCGCCATTTTGCCAAGGGTAACCACTTGAACCATTGTGTTTGTTTATCAGAGACAAAGCAATGAAGGTAGCCTTCTAGAAATTTGTTCACTATCTCAGTTTTTCCATCAAATTGAGGGTGATAAGATGAGCTATGAACCAATTGATCACCTAAAAAAGAAAATAATTATGTCCAAAAATGTCCAGTGAAGATGGGATCTCTGTCACTTACAAAAAACTTTGGGCTTCCGTGCATATTTTGAATTGTCTCTATGAATGCGACGGAAACTATACTGGCTTTGAAAGGATGCAAGACTGCACAAAAGTGTGCGTACTTGGTAAGTCTATCAAAAATCACCATGAGGACACTCATTCATTCAGACTTCAGTAACCCTATGATGAAATCCATGGAAACCTCCAACAATCACTGACTTGGGATGGCTAATGGTTGTAAAATACCCAGGGTATTAATTATTTCCACCTTATTTTTTTAGCAAACGAAACATTTTTCCACAAACCTTTGAACATTAGTTTTAAGGCCATCCCCGAAAAAATCCTTCTTGACCCTGTGATAGGTTTTCAAAAATCCCGAGTTCCCTCCTACCAGATGTTACACATGATTTTGGTTATCATGATGATGTATTAATGATGGTGTACTCAGGATCTTCATAAGAACTTTCTCTTGAGAAAAGTTACTTTCTTCTCTTTCCAGAAATATCATTTTTAAGGGAGATTCGCAGGCTACTAGTATATTTGCCTGCGAGAATGTAGGATTCTCGCAGGCTGCCTTAAGCCAGGGTGCGAGAAGTTCGCACTGTGTTGAACTGATAGGGTGCGAACTCTTTCTTAAGCAAGGAAAAAGATTAATTCTCGAAGTTTCTAGGAGGGAATATTCTAGAAGGATGAGATGGAATTCGAATGGTTATCCTAGTACTGGATTCCCTGATATTTTGGGATCATTCTTATCCAAGTAAATAATTCATTCTCTCCTATAAATTGAGGGAATTCTCATGGAAAAGGTTAAGCAAACAAGGTTAAGCAAGACATTGGAGAATTGGTGAAAGATTGTGTGAAGGACTGAAGCTACAGCAGCTAGGAAACTCCAACAAGTTTATCAAAGGTGGTTGATCTTCTTCATGCAAGTGAGAAAGTGTGTGTGTCGGAGCCAAGGGCCATCGAAAGGAAGTTTGCAACATCAAGGCTCAGGTTGTAATCTTTACTTTCCATTAATATGATACAGTAATATGTCCCTTTCCCATAAATCTAGTTTCACTTTATTGTATAACTCCTTGATCATATACATAGATTCACTATTGAATAGATTGTGCTTTCTTCACTTCGGTTGGTTTGTATTGTTTTGGTCTTGACTGTAGAAGAGAACTGGAGCGAAGTGGGAGAAACAAAGACCAAAGGAAGAGATAATAAGGTATGTTCTTTCTTCTTGCCTCCTATTTAATTCAATGGTTAGAATCTAGGGAAAGAGTCATGTTCTGTTTTGCTTTGTTCTAGATCTAGGTGGATCTAGGGAGATCGGCTTGTGTCTGCACTTACGGATTTATCCAATAACAAAATTGGTGACTCCACTGGGGAACATCCCATTTTCTTTGTGGCTTTTGGTATTTTTCTGTGGCCATTTTCTCTGGTTTCACTTTTCTCGTATCTTATCAGTCTCTGAGTCTTCAGGATATCCTGATAGACCTTCTGGGTCCAGAAGCCTATTTTAATTTTTCTTCATTTTTCAATTTTTTGAATAAGTTCAGGCATTCGCGCACTGCACCTCATTGCAGCCTGCGAGAACTGGTAGAGTTCGCACTCTGCCTATAGGTTTCAGTGCGAGGTTCTCGCACCCTACTCAAGGGTCACCTGCGAGAATCAGTGATTCTCGCACTGTGTAACATTGCCTGCCTGCGAACACTATTTTTCAAAATTTTGAATTTAAATTTTGGTATTTCCAACTGCCCAGATCAGTTTGATTGCCTCTTATGAGTTTCTTGGACCTTTGATTGATATATTTCTTATCTTTGTTTGTGTGCATGAATAGTCTTAGGGTTTCAAGGCTTTTCTTGTTATTTGTTGCTTGACTTTCGTTTCTTGGCTTTTCTTGACAAAGCCATTCTCTCTGACTTCAGATTCTGAGTGTGTTTGATTAGTTGAGAACCAGTGATTGGTTGAAAGTTGAGTATTTGGTTTTTCTCATTTGCTTATGGTTTGAAAGGTCATTTTATTTTTGTTAGCGTTAGAATTCACTCCTGGATTGCTTGTAGGGGCAGAGCCTGACACCCATCAGTTTAATGTCATGATTTGTTTATAAAGGGATGATCAAATGGAAGAAAACTTAGAACAATATCGTCTCAACTCTGAAACTAGACCAGGCATGCATGGGCAAATGGGGTCTTAGATAAACTTCAAACAGTGAGTTGTAATAAGGGTGAGTAGCAGGAAGACTTGTATGAGAAGAGTTCGAAGGTCTGTCATAAACATCAGGTTTCTAACAGACTGGAGAAGAAGGCACCCAAATGCAAGATCCTCTTACATTCAAACACAGAAGACCAGAGAATACAGTAATGTAACAAAAAATAATTTATCATAACAAAACTGCAACAATTCATGTGAATCATTCGATCACGAACTCCCTGGTATGAGACGAAAACATAGACGGAGTGAGAAAACTGTTTGTCATAAAACAAGAAATCCCATATATAGATGCATAACCAGGAAACTAGAATGATGTTAAAACTTTTACAGTCGGGAGCTGTGCTCTACCATCGATAGATACAGAAATGGCGAAAACGCCTACATATACTCAAAACAACAACAACAACAAAACTGAGACGTTGCATTTAAAAATTTGCGTCTGCATGGCCTCCGACAATCTGCAGCTGCAATCTCTGAATAATCGTGCAACTATGGCAGACGCAATCTAACTCCTGGTAGTTCAGTGGGCGAATCGACGTGACTTTAATTCGTCGCCAGACTTTCCCATTATGGCGGAGGCGATGTCTAACCACCACCAACTGCTTCAATAACTGCTTCATTGGGATTGAGGATGGCCCGTCCAACTCGGCACTTTTGAGATGTGGAAGACCTTTCACGCTGCCACATGGATTAGCTGAACAACCTGATGAAAAGGCGTGGAGGCCAGCGAGAAGGATGGGGTGCATAATGGGAGTGGTGACACCGAAACTATGAGGGCGTGAGAGAGGTTACAGGGGAAGACACATGGTGGAGGGGGCAGGAGATGAGATATAATGGGCACATTTTAGTGGGAGGCTGATGTGGAAGAGAGCGGGACACATGGCAGGTGGTGAGTGGATGATGAGATGGGAAAGGGACTGCACGGACCAGAAGAGGGGAGATGGAAAGATGTTGGGCAATGAGGAAAGGGCTAAAGGGAGTGAGCTTCATCGCACGGTCAAGTGGAGAACAGATGGCAAGATGACACAACAAAAAGGGGGGCCCCACGTTGATTAAATGTAGAATGACAGTGGATATCCGGGTGGCCTGTGCGCCGTTGATCCGGGCACTTCGGTCGCAGCCATCAGAGAGATGCGTCCTTG
>JZKD02S1337010.1:805673-838147 GCA_000966675.3 Picea glauca | reverse complement strand
AACTTGACCAGAGGCTCAGACCAAAAGGGGGAGGCATTATCAGTGACAATTCTGCTGGGGAAACCAAATCTGGCTATAATATCTTCCAGGAAGATGATAATCACTTTGTGAGAAGTGCTTCTGGTAGGGACAGCTTCTATCCATTTGCTAAAATAGTCTGTCACAGTCAGAATCCATATGTGCTGGCCGCTCGAGGGAGGATGAATTTATCCGATGAAATCCAACCCCCACTGCTGAAAGGGTGCTGTAAATATTACAAGCTTTAATGACAGAGATCTGAGTTGCTGCTTTCTTGAGAACTTCTGGCTTTTGATGCAAGCTCTGATTTCTCTGTAGACATTAGGAAATAAGGTGGGCCAGTAATATCCGGCCTGGAGGATCTTGTGAGCTGTGGTCTTCCAAAAATGATGCCCTCCGCAGAGACCACTATGGAAATCGATCATAACCTTCTGGGCTTGCTGCGGGTCCAGACACCTTAGTAATACCCCTAGAGGGTCTTTCTAGTACAAGGCTTGGTCAATGAGGCAATATCTGACCGCTTTAAGCTTTAAATCTCTAGCCTTTCTTTTTCCCAATCCATCAGGAGGCTTTAATTCTTGCAGAAAATACAAGATATCCTTGTACCAGGTGCATGATGCTAGTGATAGGGTGCCCTGGAAACGCTTGTTGGATGGCTCAGCTTGCTCATTGATGAAGTTAATTCCCAAGGCCTTGCAATTGGATTCAGCCAGCAACTTGGCCAAACCCTGCCCCTTTATCCACTTGGTGGGCTTAATCTCTAGATCAAACTCTAGGATCTTGGCGATCCATTTACCTCTCCTCCTGTCTATGTCAGGCTGTATAAGAATGTCCTTCAGAGAGGCTGTAGGAACATATGCAGTGATCTTTGAGTGCAAGACATAGATTCTGAAAGATTTGAGAGCTTTCACCAATGCATAGGCCTGCTTTTCCATGATCTCGTACCAGATTTCTGCATCTCTTAATGCCCTGCTGTAGAAGGAAATAGGTTTCTCTTTCCCTTGATCATTTTTATACAAAAAAACTACCACTACTATATCACAGGAAGCAAAATAAAATATCAGAAAATCTTTGGAATAATCGGGACTGATTAGCACACGTGCCTCAGTCAACGCCTTCTTTATTTGGACAAAAGATTCCCTGGGTTCAGTGGTCCATTTTACTTCATTTCCCTTCCTGAGCATGGTTGTGATGTGTTTCACCAGCTCGGAAAAATTTGAGATGAATCTCCTCAGAAAATTAATCCTCCCCAAAAATGCCTGAACCTCTTTTTTAGATATGGGAAGTGACAGGGTCTGAATTGCTTCCACCCTACTAGGGTCATTTTTTACTCCCTCTGTTGATACTATATGGCCTAATAGCTTCCCCTCTTTCATAGAAAACAACAATTTCTTGGGGTTTAAAGATAGGCCATACCTTCGACACTTCGGGAAAACCTTCTTCAACTGGTAGCGGTGCTCCTCGTCTGTCCTGGAGAAGACCGTGATGTCATACAGATAAATTACTACAAACTGGTCCTTCTCTTCGATGAATGCTATGTCCATGGATCGCTGAAATGTTGCTCCTACATTCATCAATCCGAAAGGCATTTTGGCATACATGAATGTGCCCCAAGGAGTGGTGAAGGCCGTTTTTTCCCTGTCCTCAGGCATAACAATTATATGATTGTAACTGGAGAAGCCATCAATCATGGATATTCTAGATGCACCAGTGACCTTCTGCAATATGTGCTCCATGTTGGGCAGGGGATAATTGTCTTTCCTTGAGATCCTGTTCAGGTTCCTGAAATCAACACAGAGTCTAATTTCGCTACTTTTCTTCCTTACCAGGACCAAATTGGCCACCTAGTCGGAATATCTTAAGGGGACAATGATTTGGGCATCTAGCAGCTTCTTCACTTCTTTCTCCATGACAGGTAGCAACATGGGATTTATCTGCCTTAGCTTTTGCTTGAATGGCTTAGCCTCTTCTTTTAGTGGGATATTGTGCTCAATGACCGATGTGTCATACATCTTGATGTCTTCGTAGGTCCATGCAAACACATCAAAAAACTCTCTCAGTAGCTCAGTATATTCACTATTCTGTTCCCCGGTCAAAATTCTTGACAACTTGAAAAACTTGGGCTCCTCTGGTGTGCCAATGTTTCACTCGACTGTGTCAGCATCATCACCTAAAATTATACCCTTCACCTCCACATCATTCCCATCGAACAATCTTTCTAAAGGGACTAATCATCTCATGATGTAATTGCTCGGTAGTTGAATAATCTGATGATTAGCGATTTTAGTTAAAAACTCCCTCGGGTGAGGGTCCCCTTCCATGTCAGGATCTTCGTCAATGTGCAATGCAGAAAAATCATCAATAGATGGGAGAAATTTTTTGATATCCAAATCATCTTCAAATACCTTCCAATGCTTGACATTGTCCGGTACAGAAGGTCTATATTTTATTTCAACATTAGATCTGACCATAGGTGGTGAAGGAACTTTGAGAAAACTAGTTGTGATAGCTAAAAAGTCGGCTGAAGCATTTTCTTCTCTTGGAATGAAGGAAATATTAAAAGCCAAGAAGAAATTATCCACTAGGTCCCATACCTCGTTCCTGTAATTCTTGATCCGAGGATGCTTGGCCTGATAAACATTTTTGACCTACTGGATGATCAATTCTGCATCTCCAAACACATCCACTTCCTTTATTCCCATTTCTTTTGCGGCCCTCATACCCAAAACAAGAGCTTCATAGTCCGCCACATTGTTGGTGATTTTGAATTCCAGCTTGTATGACAGGGATATGGTTTCTCGACAGGGTGATATGAATACCACTCCGACACCTGCACCTACACTGGAGGAAGCTCCGTCAAAGAACATCTTCCAAACAGAGGTGGTTGGAGTAGGCATCTCCTGATTAAGAATGGGTTGTTTTCTGATCTGTAAAGGGGACTCAGGAGTCTCAGTGATCTGTAACAAACTAGACCCTAAGTCAGTGTCAAGTGCAAATATGGGGTGATTAGTGGGGTTCGCTTCATCACTGACAATATAGGCTAGTTGTGCTTCTCTGTACAGCCTCCTGTGTTCCCCTCCAAAAACTGGAATGGTGGCATATGTGAGATCCATATGTAACATTCCTCCAAGTATCTTAATCCAAGACCTTGACAACAACATGCCAAACTTGGGGGGAACATCAGCTACCACAATATCCATGACCATACTCTTCATGGGCAGCTGAAACAAGGAAACTACCAGGTCTTTAATGACTCCCAAACATTGCACCCTCTTGGAGTCAAAAGAATAGAGGTCATGATAGGCTCTGGTGACTTCTAGCCCTAGCTCTTCCATGACGTTTTTGGGCATAAGGTTGTGAGAGGCCCCTGAATCCATTAAGAAGTTGTGCAGTACTTTGTCATGTATGTTCAGGGATGTGTAGAAAGGAGGGGATGAGTCATCTCTATCTTCTACCATGGGTCCTAGGACAACTGCTGGCTTTTCATCTTGAAGGTTTATGGAGTCTGTGGGAAGGCATGAGGCTTCAGACTGCAAAAGCTCAGAGAAGCATTTTTTAAATTCTTCGTGTTTAATTAGCTCGGTGAGGGGCACAGGGATCCTGATCTTTTGAATTTCATGCTCGAAGCTAAAAGAAGATGTAAGCTTTGGAATTTATCTTATTTCAGGAACATGATGGTGAACAATGGGATGGAGGGGTTGAGCCTTCTTACCTCTGTGGTTGTCTGCTACTTCGTTAGCAAGCTTCTTTGTTCTAGTGGACTTCTTAGGAATATCAAGTGTTGCCATCTTTTTGTTGGACCTCAGGTTATACCTGCCTTGGCTGCCGCTAGCTTTGTCTCCCTTGCTCGATTCATTTAGCTGACCATCCATGAGAGACTCCTCATAAGCTGCTTGAGTGAGATGAGGAAAAGGAGGAGTGTCTCCTAAGCAGTGGATTTCAGGATCAATCTTGTCTGTCTCCCTTTCTTCCTCTTTGGTCATAAAATTGTTCTGAAAAGGAGCCTAAATTCTGTGGTCTTCTCTGTCTCTTCCCTTCTCTCTGTGCATAGTTGGGGGAGTGATATTGTTTGGCCTCCTGAAACCCCCTTTGATCTCAGAATTATGGGGGACTTTATTCATTTGCTTCCTTTCCACTTTCAGTCTTTCCATTTCTTCGGACAGAAACTTCATCGCCTGGGTTAGTTCATCCACTTGAGTGTGGGGCAACGATGGGCCAGAAGTTGAGGCTTCGGACTTTCTCTTTCTTCTGTCTGCGTCAGTCTTTCTCCTCAACCTGTCAGTTGCTAATATGTTGGATTCCACTTCTATGACCGCATCTTGCATTTGAGCTAAGGAGGTGGCTCTTCTTTCTCTCAATAAAAGAAAAAAATCAGGGTCAAAATCACCAGCGTAGGAAATTTAGGTAGAGGCTTCTGAGGGCTTTATCCCTGCAGGAATCTTATTATACATCTTATTGAATCTTTTGGAGAAGTCAGAAACAAATTCTCCTTCCACTTTCTTCAGAGACCCAAACTCTGTCATGTAATACATGAAGTCTTTTCTATCTCCCCACTGCCTCAGGAAAACACTATCCAGGGCTTCAATTCCAGCAATAGATCCGGGGGCCAATCCTCTAAACCATTTCCTCACATCGTCGTCCAGGCTCTGGACGAAGACTCTAATCCATACATCTTCATGTTCAATGTTTAGATTGTCTGCATAACTATAGAAAGAAACCAGGTGCTCTTTTGCAGTTACGTCTTCTTCGCCAGTGAACTTCGGCATGTATTTCAAGTAGTCTCCAGCAGGGAGAGGATGCATAAGTTGGGGTAGGATCAAGGGAGCGTATCGAGCAGCAACTATGGAATCCATTATATTCAGAACGGGATTAGCACCAGCCATAGGACTATTAGGTAGTGGAGATCCTGGAGGAGAAGAAGTGTGAACAAGAGATATCAGAAGAGAGTTGCTTGAAGGAGAGGGAGACAACGGGGAAAACAGAGAGAGAGCTAAGGGACTTGAATGTGTAGATGCTTCTTTTTGTGTAGTAATAGTAACAACAGGAGGGGTGGTGAAACCTTCTGAGGCCCGAAGTCTGTGCTGAGGCACAACTTCTATGGAGGGAGTAGTGACAAGGATTTCTCTTTCTAGTGCCAGACCAGGAGGAGAAAACTCAGCAGGAACACTCCCGAAATTCAGAGAACGGGAAACCTCAGAAAAAGGATAGCTAGAAAGCTGAGAACAAGAAAGAGGATTTTTTACAGTTGGAGGTGGGGAAATACCCATTTGAGCGGTGAATATTTCTCTTTGAGAGGACTTCCCCTTTCTTCTAATCACCTCCGGATTTTCTTCAGGCGCGGCCAGAGGCAGCTGTGGATGGGACTGTGTGTGTCTACTGCTGGAAGCCACAACTAACCCGACAGGTTCACCACAGTGGAGTTGTCACAATGGAGTCGCCAGGTGCACAGTAGCAATCTCAATAGTTCTAATATCTGATGCACCTTCAGAATCAGCTAATCATTGTCGTTCAATCCTGGGGAAAATATTCAACTTCGTCCCCGGCAACGGCGCCAGAAATGTTAGCGTCAGAAGTCACTCCTGGAATGCTTGTAGGAGCAGAGCCTAACACCCATCAGTTTAATGTCACGATTTTTTTATAAAGGGATGATCAAATTGAAGAAAACTCAGAACAATATCGTCTCAACTCTGAAACTAGACCAGTCATGCATGGGAAAATGGGGTCTTAGATAAACTTCAAACAGTGAGTTGTAATAAAGGTGAGAAGCGGGAAGACTTGTATGAGAAGAGTGCGAAGGTCTATCATAAACATCAGGTTTCTAACAAACTGGAGAAGAAGGCGCCCAAATGCAAGATCCTCTTACATTCAAACATAGAAGACCAGAGAATACAATAATGTAACAACAAATCCTTTATCATAACAAAAATGCAACAATTCATGCGAATCATTCGATCACAAACTCCCTAGTATGAGACTAAAACATAGACGGAGTGAGAAAACTGTTTGTCATAAAATAAGAAATCCCAGATACAGATGCATAACCAGGAAACTAGAATGATGTTAAAACTTTTACAGTCAGGAGCTATGCTCTACCATCGATAGATACAAAAATGGCGAAAACGCCTACATATACTCAAAACAACAACAGCAACAAAACCGAGACGTTGCATTTAAAACTTTGTGTCTGCATGGCCTCTGACAATCTGCAGCTGCAATCTCTGAATAATCATGCAACTATGGCAGACGCAATCTAACTCCTGGCATTTCAGTGGGTGAATCGACGTGCCTTTAATTTGTCGCCGGACTTTCCCATTATGGCGGAGGCGATGTCTAACCACCACCAACTGCTTTAATGACTGCTTCATTGGGATTGAGGATGGCCTGGCCAACTCGACACTTTTGAGACGTGGAAGACCTTTCACGCTGCCACATGGATTAGCTGAACGGCCTGATGAAAAGGCGTGGAGGCCAGTGAGAAGGATGGGGCGCATAATGGGAGTGGTGACACCGAAGCTATGAGGGTGTGAGAGAGGTTACAGGGGAAGACACATGGTGGAGGGGGCAGGAGATGAGATATAATGGGCACATTTTAGTGGGAGGCTGACGTGGAAGAGAGCGGGACACATGGTAGGTGGTGAGTGGATGATGAGATGGGAAAGGGACTGCACGGACCAGAAGAGGGAAGATGGAAAGATGTTGGGGAATGAGGAAAGAGCTAAAGGGAGCGAGCTTCATCGCATGGTCAGGTGGAGAACAGATGGCAGGATGACACAACAAAAAGGGGGGCCCCACGTTGATTAAACGCAGAATGAAAGTGGATGTCCGGGTGGCCTATGTGCCGTTGATCCAGGCGCTTCGATAGCGGCCGTCGGAGAGATGCGTCCTCGATTTCGAACCCCCCCCCCTCTGCTTAAATGTAGAAAGGTGGGGGGGGTCTGGAATCACCCTACGCACCGTTGATCCGGGCGCTTCAATCGCGGCCATCGAAGAGATGCGTCCTCAATTCCGGACCCCCCCCCCCTCCACTTAAAGGTAGAAAGGTGGGGGGGCTCCGGAATCCCATGTGCGCCGTTGATCCGGGCGCTCGAATCCTTGTTGTCTAGATTTGGCTTCCATTTAAACACGGATGCATTGGCATCCCAAACTTAGGATAAGTGGGTTTTTAATCCATTTCTTCGCATTTTTACCCCTGCTACAAGAAATATCGCTAACACTTTTGCATTTGAGAAGGCTACTTTGGTTTGCTCTTTATTTTTTCTTTCATTGAAAGAGTTGATTGGATTTGTCATTGCTTGATTCTTTGCGTCTTGATTTTCTGTATTCTCATTGGCATAGTGAGGATCCTTTTTGAAAAGTAAACAAAAGGTTTTTCTTTCAAACATTTCTTTTCATTTTAGAAAACTTTGAAAATCAAATTATTGAGATTGTTGAAGTATTTGAAAAAGACACATAGAGCATCGTCATTTGCTAAATGATTGTTTGTGTTGGCGTTTGAAAGGAAATTTTGCATTGTAGTACAGGGTTGATTTGGAAAATTTTCTCTCTCTCCCATACATAGGATTCATTGAACGAAAAGTGATATATTTCATTCTCATCCTTGCATTGTTAGGGTCAGAGTCATACAACATAAGTTTCATTTCCGTTACCTTTGAGTAAACAACAGCTCTTAAGAATATTGCGTAATCATAAAATTTATCTAGTAACTCTTTTCTAGGGATCTTTTACACCAACATTTAGCTAGGATAGCGCTTTGGAGTAGGAAGAGAGATACACTCTCCAAAAGCACAAAACACACAATAGCATCTTGTGTTAGGGAGTGTTAAAGTCCATTTGCAACATCTTGTCCTGGGAAGCCCTTCTCACACACGGGTCAAACATTAGGTCGCATTGATATCGACAAAGTTACTCACCCTGCTTTGTTGGTGTCAGTGTAGAGATTGCACGTATTACGGGGATCACTCAGCGATATACCCACAATGATGAGTGGAAGCCTTTTGAGTTGATTTCGAGCTAGATACCCTGCCCTTGTGTGTGGATCGGACTGTTGAATGTTCCCCCAGGCTTTATCATTGTTGGTGGTGACCTTAGTGGCCTATCTCTCTAGGTTCTTACCCGAGGTGACTGTGGAGGGGAAAGTCTTCACGGTACCTGGAATTGACGTTGACCAAACTCACTTGAGCTCCTTGGAGGGTATACCCACGATTATGTGTGGGAGCTTGCACCAGGGTGTAATTCCATTAAGTAGGTCGTCAGCGTAACTTTTCCACCCTAGCCCTGCCCCTTCTCGTCTCGTTGTTGCGACGTTGGATTTCATCACCAACTAGTGGCTTCGAAATTAGAAGGTTTTGTTTGCTTAGTGTTGCTTCCTAGAATTTATTTACTAGCACGTGTTGTTTGTTTCTCAAAGTTGACTATAGGTTTTTCATCGCGAAGTTTGTCACTCATTTACAATAGCTCCTCCACGTCATTCATGTAGAATGCAAGGTTTATCTCCAGAGCATCTAGACGGTTCTCAACCCTTGCCTACCAGTACACCTGAGGGCTCTCCTCAGTAGAGTGAAGTCCCAGTTGTCACCACACCACAAGTGGAAACAAGTGAAGTCCTAGTTGTCACCACACCACAAGTGGAAATAACTGACTCTCTAGAACCTTTTCAAATTACCAATACTAGAGAGGATTTTCGAATTCGTCGTGGTTCTGAACGACCCTTTATGCGACTAAACACTTCCATAGATTTAGTTGTTACCACTTCTGGGTCACCCATTGGGCCTTTTCCTGGTGTAGAAGGCCAAGATCCTTTTTGGTCAGGTGATTCTCGAAGGGCCCTTTTTGGTCCTGGTTCACCTACGGTCTCCGAAATCAACCCTCCGGTGTTTTCTGAGACAGAGACTATACCAGTGAATACCACTTATCACTTTACTCTCCCTGACGAGATGGACCATCTCGCGAATACTACGAGTGTCCCAACCAGAGTCACTGTAGCTAGTCTTGCTTCTATCAACACCCAGCGAACGCCCGATGTCAACCTGACACTACCACCCGGATACCATGCATTGAATGCTTTGTTGAATGCTTCTGTTCCGACACCTCCACAAACACTAGCCAGTTCTCCAGGTGGTCCTTCTTTTCCTGGGCACCCTATTCCTGGTTTTATTCCAACACTCCCTCAATTTCCTTTTGGCAATCCTAATCCTAGTGGCACTATCCCATCCATTGCACCAAACTTGCAGATTCCCGTTGGTGGACAAGGTGGTACGATTCCATTTCTTCTTACCAGACACAATCCACTTACTACACAACCTACGATTGGCACACAACTTCCAGTTGGAACTCCACCTACGATAGGGGGACCAACCCCACCTTTTGGACAAGATATACCTCTTGCATTGTCCTAGTATTGGAATTAGATGTTACAAAATCTTCCTCACACGACTGGGGGGCAGAAGTTGCCTATTCCTCCTATAGGCCAACCATATCCAGGTATACTCAATCCTATTTGGGGTACGAATGCTCAAACTCATGTCCCCACTCAGGGATACAATCCCCCGAGTTATTATCCTTTCCAACCACCACCAAATCAGCCTGGGTATTCCAATTATGGGCAGACTGCTTATGGTCCTACTGGTTTGCCAACAGGGCTTCTACCCCAAAGTCACCAGTACCCGTAGGTGAATCAACATTTACCTTTTCTTGCTACTTTGGATTTTCCAGATTTGTCTAGGATTTTGAATGATCCTATTCGTCACTCTCCCCAATGGCCTGTTATGCCAGCTAAGCTTCCTTCGGACATTCCTAAATTCGACGGTAAAGTGGGCGAGGACCCGAACAATCACGCTATGAATTTTCACCTATGGTGTTCATCCAACTCATTGATGGATGACTCGGTTTGATTGCGTCTTTTTCAATGAACCCTTACTGGTTCTGCTGCGAAGTGGTATATTGAATTACCATGAGGTTTCTTCTCTGATTTTAACACTTTAGCTATGGCTTTCCTTACGCATTACCAGTTACCGATATGTTATGATATAGGGACTGGGATTTTAACTTCCTTCAAACAAAGTAAAGGCACTCATATATACGATCATATTCATGAGTGGCGAAGGAGGCGACGTCTCATTAAACTTCAACTCCCTGATCAGTTGCTGGCGGAATGGTTTACAAAATCTTTTGTGAACGAAATAGATAAGGAGATAGCCATGGGTGGTGTCGTCATGGAAGAGCAGGCTATAAGTCGTGCTCAATATCTTGATCTCGTTTATTCACAAATGGGAACTCTTTATGATTTACTACCTAATTTACCTCATCCAAATGCTTCCAGCACTTCAACTACTCCAGTTGCTTCGCATGCAGCTGACGGTGTGATTGGCACTGCCCAAGCCCACTCAGATTCCGTTTCAAGTACAATCCCTAAATCTGCTTCTTCTAAATTTCAAAATTCTCTGTCTCCTGCCACTCCCACTGGCAAAACTTCTGAGGTTAATGTTGTTCAATCTACCCCTGCCGGTAAAAACAAATCTAAAAAGGGGAGAGGCAAGAATAAGGAGGGAAAAAATAATAATCAAGCAGAGCAAACTAAAACCACTTCTGTTGAAGATCGGGATAAGCGCAAACCCGCTACCCTTGCCTTATCTGTGGTGACGATCACTACACGAAGGATTGTCCACGACGTGCCGAGGTTACTAAGTTCCTTCAAGGGACCTCAAAACCTTCTACCCCGACAGTCTTGTCCCAACCCTTCCTGTCTCAACAACAGGCTTAGTTGGTCATTCATGACCAACCATCCTCTTCTACTACATCATATGTTTTGATGTGTACTGGTGATTCTAAGCAGAACAACGTTTCACTCACGACTAGAGCCAAAGATTATTCTCCATCTAAGGAGAAGGTTGACGATTTACCTCCTCCTTTGGTACAACCCTCTCTAGCGACTCCACCTACCAATGGTCCTCTTCATCTTGAACGACCGAGCCTCGACACAGTTCTGCGACCGCCCCCTAAGGGTGTCGTTTGGAAATCGACTTTCAATCCTCATGCTCGTGCGGCCCAGAACTACAACATTGTTGAAGATCTGGCCCAGGCACCTTCATCGATGTCAGCCCTTGAAGTCCTTCAGTCTTGTCCTGCACAACGGAAGGCACTATTGAAAGCTATAGGTGGAATTGACCCGACAAATACGAATTTAATAGTCTTTGACTTGGATGATCACATTCCACGGTTACCCCCACAACTCGCATTCTAGATACAAGTTGTTGTCTCTGACAAGAACATTTGTCGAACTGTTATCGACGAGGGTGCCTCAACGTGTGTAATGTCTTTTGCTTGTTGGAAAGCCATTGGCTCTCCTCCCTTGAATGAATCACAAAACACTCTTAAAGCCTTCAATGGCTCTGGTTTTAAGCCTTACAGTGTTCTTCCTTCGTTGCCTATCACACTAGAAGGTAAAACGGTCCAAGTTGAAGTGGAAGTCTTCGACGCTCCCCTTGATTATAATCTTCTGCTTGGCTGTAGCTGGATCGATTCTATGCGCGCCGTTGTGTCAACCCTTTTCCATGTAGTATGTTTTCCTCATCAAGGAAAGGTTGTTACCATTGACCAACTTTCCTTCTTCAATTCCGATACCCATATTGGCAACGTGTTGTTTATTTGTAAAACCCCACTGGGTTATGAGAACATTGGTGTAGGTCTGTTAAAGGACTCCTCGTTAATGGGTACTTTTCCCATTCCACTGCCCGATGTCCCATGCCCGTCAGTTTCTTCTATCAACATGATCTCCACTATGCCTCACGAACTTCCTGCGTCACATGACCCTTGGGTTGTCCCTGACCCTAGAGATCATCTTCGTTTCAACGACGTAATGTCGTTGAGTCCGGTTGAATCTACATACCAGGCAATTCAATCGGCAACACCTTCTACCTCTTCTTTTGATGAGTTGTCTCTCGATCCATTTCATGTTATTTTTTCCACTGATGAGATGATCATGTCTGTCATGGAGGATACCCCTTGGGACGATGGACATCATCATTCCATACTATTTCTGGAGCAACACACTCTTGAGAACTACCAACGGATTTCGACTCTGTCGACCGTTGTTGTCATCTCGATGGTTCCCGCGACTACACATGATGTGTTTGTTGAATGGAACTTAAGTAATATCTCGCCCACGATTCCCATTGACATATCCATTAAATCTGGGATTGTCGAAAATGTTCATATTGGAGCTTCATGTTCTTCCGACGAAATCGTCACCTATACCTCCCTGTTTAAATAATTTCATGATATCTTCGCCTGGAGTTACAAAGAGATGCAAGGTATCGACCCTGCAATTGTTGTACATGAGATAAAGACATACCCTAGAGCTAAACCTGTCCGGCAACACCTTCGTCCAATTCACCCCCGTAAAGCGGCTACTATCAAGCTCGAAGTTGAAAAACTTTTGAAAGCCAGCTTTATTTATCCGGTGGCCCTTACAGAATGGGTTTCCAATCCTGTCTCGATTGATAAGAAAGGTTGCAGTATTCGTGTATGTGTTGATTATAGGGATATTAATAAAGCTTGTCCCAAGGACAATTTTCCTACCCCTTTCGTCGATCAGATTGTCGATGACTACGCCGGAAGTGAAATCTTTTCCCTCATCAATGGTTTCTCCGACTATAATCAAATTAACATTGCTCCTGAGGACCAACATAAGACTGCCTTTATTTGTCCATGGGGTACTTTTGCCTATAGGAAACTCCCTTTCGGACTTAAGAATGCGGGCGCTACTTTTCAGCGTGCTATGTCTTATGCTTTTCATGATATAATGCATATCGTTCAACCCTATTTGGATGATTTACCAGCTCATTCTATGTGCAGAGTTGATCACCCTACCCACCTCCGGGCTATTTTCGTTCGTTGTCGGTTCTACCAGATACGTTTAAATCCTCATAAATGCGTTTCTGTGTAGAATCCGATCGTCTTCTAGGTTTTATCGTTTCGCGTCAAGGGATCCAGGTGGATCCTATTAAGGTTGAGGTGATCCTTAATCTCCCTCCTCCTTCTACACTGCGCCAGTTGCAAAGTTTGTAGGGGAAAGCAAACTTTCTTCGTCATTTTATCCCTAATTACGTCGATATAACTCGTGGTTTTACGCGGCTACTCAAGAAAGGTTCAGAGTTCATTTGGGATACAGTTGCAAACAATGCTTTTGAAGATTTGAAGTTGTCCCTAACGCGAGATCCACTTATCTTTCCTCCCGATTATAGTCGCGATTATTTCCTTTATCTTGCTGCCTCAGAGTACAGTATTGGCATGGTTCTCATCCAAGAGGATGATAAGCACGACGAGCATGTTGTTTACTACTTGAGTCAAAGTCTCACACCAGCTGAAATCAAGTATCAACATGTTGAAAAACTGGCCTTGGTTGTCGTTCAAGCTGTCCAACACTTTCGGCACTATATCCTCTCACGTAAGACTACGGTGATTTATCATTGCAACCCTATGCAACATATTTTGACACGTCAATTGCTAGGGGGTAAATACTCCAAATGGATTGTCATACTCCAGGAGTTTGACTTGGAATTCGATCGCACCAAGTCCAAGAAATTCTTAGTTTTTGCTGAGTTGATATGTGATTTTCCTCACTCTGCAATGAAAAATGTAGCAGTAGATTCATTACCTGATGAATCTCTTTTCCTTATTAGCATTGACGATCTTTGGTATGGGGATATCATTATATATCTCCAAACCCAGACTTTCTGGCCTGCTTTGTCTAGTACTGAACGACGTCGTATACGATATCAAGCTCATCAATACATTATCCTCAGGGATACTCTTTACCGTTGAGGAATTGATTCTATTTTTTGACGTTGTCTAACGTTCGACGAAGCTGAGAAAGCTCTAAATGACTGCCATTCTGGAGCATGTGGCGGTCATATGTCTGGGTATGCTACTGCCCAGAAGATATTACATGCAGGGTATTTTTGGCCTTCTTTGTTTAACGACTGTATTACTGTCATTCAGAAATGCCATGCCTACCAGACCTACAATCGGAAAATTCGATCACATCCTGCTCCTCTTCATCCTGTGGTCTCAGTTGGTCCTTTTGCAAAATGGGTCATTGATTTCATGATATGTTACCCTCACTCGGCCGAGGGGCATGGTTACATCATTGTAGCTGTTGATTACTTTACAAAATGGGTCGAGGTGATGTCGACATTCGATAACACTGGAAAGACCGCAACCTTGTTTCTTTTTAACCACATCATAGCTTGTTTTGGTGTTCCCTAAGCTATCTTCACTGATCATGGTAGTCATTTTAGAATTTTTATGATGTCTGAACTTACGGAAAAGTTGGGTCTTCGTCATGATAACTCAATGCTCTATTATCCATAAGATAATGGTTAAGTTGAAGTGATCAACAAAGTTCTCATAACTATGCTTTGACGGATGATAGGAATTCATAAAACAAGTTGGCACACAATGTTGTTTTTGGTATTGTGGGCGTATCGGACATCTGTTAAGTCTGCTACTGGGTTTATGCCTTTTTGGTTAGTCTATGGTGTGGAAGCCATTCTTCCTATAGAATGCGAGATACCCTCTCTGAAGCTAGCTGTCGAACACCTACCCAACACTTCTATTGAATAAGAACATCTATTGTATCTAATGCGATTAGACGAAACTCGACGTGATGCCACCCTAGTAATAGAAGCCCAAAAGAAGCGTGTCAAGGCCCAATATGACAAGCATGTCAAGCCTCGCATTTTCTCAGAAGGTGATCTTGTTCTCCTCTATGAACAAGATCGAGATTTGTTAGGAGTTGGGAAATTTGAACCCATGTGGCAAGGTCCTTATATTGTTCACCGAGTTTTGGAAAAAGGAGCATATGAGTTGGTTGATTATGATGGTATCCCTTTCAGTGAACCCAGGAATGGGTTGTACTTGAAGAAGTACTATGCATAAATCATCTATGCACAAGTACTTGTATTTTAATGTATCATACTTTGTGTGTGCTACTATAGTTTGTTTTGAACATTATTTGGTCTCTGCCCTTATGTGACGTTGTGTTTGATTTCCATATGTTGGAGTCTTCGCTACCCTATATTGGCTTCGCTGATGGCGCTAGCCATAGTACTCGGAACCTAGCTTCCGCTGCATGGGCAATCTATACCCCAACAAACGAACTTGTATCTTTACAAGGTGTATGCCTTGGCCATGCGACCAACAACATTGCAGAGTATAGTGCCGTTATTGAATTATTGGTTGATGATATCTCACTCGAAATTTGTCATTTGGTTGTACAACTTGATTCGCAGCTTGTAGTACTACAGTTAAGTAATATCTACTCTATTCGAAGTCCTACTTTGTTACGGGTGTATTTGCAAATTCGCCTTTTGGAACGTTATTTTGATCACATTGAATATCAACATATTCCTAGATGTCTAAATACATTAATAGATGCATTGGCTAATTATGTATTGGACAGACATTTGAATCATTTATAAGTCATACACAACAAAATTCACACAAATATAAAGTAAACCGGTAGAAGTCGTCTGTATATATATAATGATCAAAAGAGTTTTTTACAAAAGTTTGTCCGAAGACCAAAATGTAAAAAATTGAAGCTTACAACTTCTACAAAGTGACGTCACGGATGACGATCACGGTAACACATGACTGCCCTAGCAACCCTACGGAGTAGTCGACTCATAGCTACTGATACCCCTACAGTATGATGTTGATCGCGTCGTGGAACCTCTTCCAGAGTCATATCTGGAATGTCTGTAGTTAGGCCCTCTAAATTCTGTTCCACCACCTGATAATCCTCAGCATACTGTGGTGCTGCTGCTACCTCTCCTCGCTTCTGGATAGGAGAAGTGTCAGGAGGTCTATACGGTCCAACATCTGTGTTATCAAAAAACGATTTTGCATTAGTCTTCGAACAAGCATATAAAACAAAAACATTTGAATACGATTAAAAATTCAAAAGCATTTAAAAAGAGAAAAATGTGTGTACTTCTTACCAAGGTCACCCCACTAACTATCCTCTGGTAGTGCTAAGTCTGGATCTCCTCGAAAATACAACCCGGCATAAGCGTAGTCATCAACCATCAACATCTAGGTTTGAAGTCAGTCAAAGAAAATATTGTCGTACTTGACGATCAGTCCTGCTACATGCCGGGCCATGAGTCGACACCATCTCAGCATCCTTGGATCCCTAGCACCCAGTATGTTCCACTCAACCTGTAGTCTAAATACGGGGACCCTCTCAAGGAAGAAGGACAACAATAAAGATCCATACTTGAATTGCTTCAGGTCACCGCGCCTACATTTGGTCAATTATTTTTTGATACTGCAAAGCACAACATCTGCCCAGTTGAATACTCAAGGCTCAGTACACTCGATCGCATACTGGAAGTAGCTCTGTAATGCCATATGAGGAGTAGAACTCCCAGCCATATGAGCTATAGTAAAAAGGATAGTACGAAGGGTCAAGTCTTGTACCCCCCAGATAGCCACTTTTCCTTTTTCCCTTTCAGCCTCGGGTACACAGTATTGATTGCAGTGCTCACTCATCTTTAGTCCACCACCTCTACTACTAGTTAGGCTGACATAGTACCCCCATCGGGACAATCCGGTCAAAAAGTAAATTTCCTCAATGTCTAAGGACAATGTGTGAGATCCCACATGAAAAACCTGCTGATCTGGATCCCACATATGGACCAGGTACTCTAGGAGTCTGACTTGGGCCCTCATGCCCGGGATGCGAAAGTATTTCAAGAGCCCACAATCTCTCAATGCAGCTATGGTAGGAGGATGATTCTCGGCCATTGCATTATCCTCTTCATGTTCCCTTTCACRCCACTCAAGCACCATGTTTATGGCCAATTATCTGCACAAGGAACATAAAAGGAGGATTAATAACTTTTTCATGCTTTAAATCTTTTTCATTTGGCTAAAAATTTAAAAGTTTTTTGGGCTTTGCAGTTCTCGCAGGTGCCCCATTTGCACAGTGCGAGAACCTTGCAGGTGGCTTAAGGCTCACCTGCGAGAATGCATCATTCTCGCAGGCCCCGTATGGGCTGCCTGCGAGAATGACAACGCGCATATAGGGCCTAGAAAAACATCCTAAAAATGGAAATTTAACCAATGAAATGACAAAATGAAACTGTGAAAATGTTAAGGACGGAGAGCCTACCTTAATGTCACAGACGACTCGTGAAATGGTCTCTCGTAGCTCCCGCAATCTAATGACGAACTCGGAGGGTAAAAGAGGGGTTTTTTGGAGTTCAATAGTGGAAATGTAAAATGGTACGGTAAAAAAGAGTTTTTACTTATTTTATTTACTTTTACTATACCATTTTGGGTTTTTATGATTATTTATCGACTAAACCCTAATCCCTAATGTCATGTTGAGTGTTTTTCTTGTAGTCATGATGATTTTGATGATTCAATACAGGGTTACATATGTGTTTTTCTTTGTTATCGTGTGTTTTTTATTGTTTTTTATGGTTTTTACATAAAACCTCGAGCGTCGTTTTTTTCCATTCCTACGCTCGTAAATACATGAGAACGTGATCGAGCATAGTTTTATCACTTTTTTGGGATCAACAAGGTTATACGAAAAAGGAACCCCCCTGGAGTCCTCTTTAAGCTCTTTTCAGACTCTCTAAACATGAAAAGATCGCCGAGCGATCTTGCTATTTTTCACGCTCGCTAAAGTATTTGAAGTACGCATCTGGTGAGCGATAATTTATCTCTTTTTCGGTCTTATCCAGACTATCTTAAAAAAAAGGAACTGAGAGATTTCTCTTTTAAGTGTTTTTCCAAACTCTATAATCTTGAAAAACCTTCGAGTTTTCTATCTTTGGACTCGTTAAACAAACATTGATAGACCCGTGATGGGATCGAACCACTCCTTCTCAGGGTTCATTAAATATACTCTGAGGGACTCATCCGAAGGATGAGCTTACATAAGCAAGCATATGTTATCCTCCTCAAGCTTGCATAAAAATAAAGAGGTACTCGCCAAAAATGGTGGGGGGAAATTTGGGAAAGGGATATATTTTCATCTTCGTATTGATTGGCAGTAAGTGTCTCTCTTGAACATGACACTCCCTATTCATCATTTGAAGCCAGTTTGGGAAATCCATTTGTCTCTCATTCGATTGCTTACAAGGTCATTCCCTGTGTCTTCTTTGAGTCAATGCTGCCAAATCATTGGTCGTGTCGTTCATATGTTCAAGAGAAGTCCATTTGAAACCTATATTGAGTCGACCATCTGTAGTTATCCATTCTCTCAGTGTCGGCCTTCCCTGTGTCCAGTCCAATTCAGATCATACTCTGTTTCACCTTCAAAATCTGTTACTCATTTCCTTTCATTGATGGGGGATTCATCATGGCCCTCCTATGACGAGTTTTGTTCCGTCGACTTCAGCTGATTATCTGGAATCAAGGCTTAGAAATTATTTGGTACCTTGGAGATTGCATACCTCAATGGCAGGTTTCCTCGCTTTCGACAGTGGGTTTACCTCATTGACCCCTGATTGAAAGATTCTATTGACTTTTCAACTTCAACTCATTTATTCACACTCGATGGATTGTACTATGGTACCTTGGGAGTCATTGACATCAATGGTGATTTTCCTCGCACTTGTTAACAGTTTCATCAATGACCGGTAATCAAGTGGTTTCTACCATGTTCGACTTCAACATATGTAATCACATGGTTAGATTTGTACTTTTGGGTGACGAGATTGAAGACCCTGGATATCATCTTTATGATCCAGGTTGCGATGGAGTATGCATAATTTTCAACACATATATCCACTGTGTATGTCTCGTGGCTATGTCGTCTTGATTTGAAATTTCTCGCATAGATCCACAGTGTATTCCGGTGGCTATGCTATATTTTGACAGCATGGATCCACAGTGTATGGTTAGTGGCCATGACCTAGGTCTATAATATCATCAGTCTGTGATCTGAGTATGGGAATGCCTACCTCAAAATTGATATATATGATATTCTGTAGATGCTTGGTGGTTCACAGGTTTCCGAGTAGATGAACTCTTGGTTCTTGACACACACATGCAGCTTACAAAGTCTATCGGCTGTCACCGGTTCCAACACTCATACTTTGGGGGGCATTCTGTTACCCATGATTTTGGTTATCATGATGATGTATTAATTATGGTGTACTCAAGCTCTTCATAAGAACTTTCTCCTGATAAAAGTTACTTTCTTCTCTTTCCAGAAATATCATTTTTGAGGGAGGTTCGTAGGCTACTAGTATATTTGCCTACGAGAATGTAGGATTCTCGCAGGCTGCCTTAAGCCAGGGTGCGATAATTTCACACTATGTTGAATTGCTAGGGTGCGAACTCTTTCTTAAGCAAGGAAAAAGATGAATTCTCAAAGTTTCTAGGAGGGAGTCTTCTAGAAGGATGAGATGGAATTCGAATGGTTATCCTAGTACTGGATTCCCTAATATTTTGGGATCATTCTTATCCAAGTAACTAATTCATTCTCTCCTATAAATTGAGGGAATTCTCATGGAAAAGGTTAAGCAAGACATTGGAGAATTGGTGAAAGATTGTGTGAAGGACTGAAGCTACAACATCTAGGAAACTCCAGCAAGTTTATCAAAGGTGGTTGATCTTCTTCATGAAAGTGAGCAAGTGTGTGTGTCAGAGCCAAGGGCCATCGAAAGGAAGTTTGCAACATCAAGGTTCAGGTTGTAATCTTTACTTTCCATTAATATGATACAGTAATATGTCCCTTTCCCATAAAGCTAGTTTCACTTTATTGTATAACTCCTTGATCATATACATAGATTCACTATTGAATAGATTGTGCTTTCTTCACTTCGGTTGGTTTGTATTGTTTTGGTCTTGACTGTACGAGAGCATTGGAGCGAAGTGGGAGCAACAAAGACCAAAGGAAGCGATAATAAGGTATGTTCTTTGTTCTTGCCTCCTATTTAATTCAATGGTTAGAATCTAGGGAAAGAGTCATGTTCTGTTTTGCTTTGTTCTAGATCCAGGTGGATCTAGGGAGATCGGTTTGTGTCCGCACTTACGGATTTATCCAATAAAACCAGAGAGGTGTGAAATTCTAAAATCACCTTTTGTTTTATTTGGGAGTTCTTAAATAAATATAAGTGATATTTGTACCATAGGGAATCGTTCTTCCAAGTAAATTATATGATGCACTGGAACACTTCTGCAACCTTTGAATGAGAGTCCACACATTTTCTCCATTCTTCCATTCATCCCTTTTTTTTGTTATCCGATTAGGTTGGATGACAGAGATAGCACAGAGAAAGGCCTCAACATCTTCATCCTTTCTTCAAAGTGCATCTGCCACAACATTTTGCTTCCATTTTTTGTATATGATTTCAAAATCATAACCCAACATCTTGGTCACCCATTTTTGTTGTTATTATAAATATAGTCTTTGTTCCAAGAAGTATTTAAGATTGTCATGATATGTTTTTACCTTGAAGTGCCTACCTATTAGGTAAGGGTGCCATTGCTTCAATGCATGTATTATTTCCATCATTTCCTTCTCATAAATGGGTTTGTGTAATTCCTTTCCCTCGAGTGGCCAACTTTCAAAATCAAGGGGCCTTCCTTCTTGCATTAGAATAGCAACAATGCCATTTACCGAGGCATCACATTCCATAATAAAGGTTTTTGTGAAGCCTGGTGTGGTCAAGATAGGAGCTTTGCAAATTGCCTCTTTAAGTTGTTCAAAATCTTGAGTTACCTCTAGACTCCATGAAAAAGCATCCTTCCTAGTTAATGTCATTAAAGGTGTTTCTATTATTCCATAGTTCCGAACAAACTCGTGGTAGTAACCTGTCAAACCCAAAAATCCTCTAAGATTATTTAATGTTTTGGGAATCGTCCAGTCCATCATGGCATTTATCTTGTTAGGGTATAATTTGACACCTTCATGAGATACAATATGACCCAAATATTATACCTCCTTCACCCCAAAGAAACATTTGGATGGTTTGGCATATAGTTGTTGCTCCTTTAGTAGTTGTATCACCCTGTGAACATGTTGAACATGATCATCCCAAGACTTGCTATAGATTAGTATATCATCAAAAAATACTAACACAAATTTTCGAATGAAAGGGATTCAAAATGGAATTCATCAACCCTTGGAATGTAGAAAGTGCATTTGTAAGGCCAAAAGGCATGAGAAAATATTCATAATGGCCTTCATGAGTTCTGAATGTTGTTTTTGGGATATCTGCTTCCTTCATTCTAATTTAATTATACTCTAAACGAAGATCCAAATTTGTCAAGTATATTGCTCCATGTAGTTCATCTAACAATTCATCAATGAAGGGAATGGGAAACTTATCTTTAATGGTGATCTTCTTGAGCTCTCTATAATATGGACACATATGCCATGAGCCCTCTTTCTTGAGTACCATTACCATTGGTGTAGACTAAGAACTTTCGCTAGGTCTAATAATTCCAGCCTCTAACATTTCTTCAACCATACGCTCAATTTCACTCTTATGGGCATAAGGGTATATGTAAGGTATGATGTTAGGAGGAACACTCCCAGGAATTAGTTGAATAGCATGATCATGATCGTGAGTGGGTGGAAGACCTCTGGGAATATCTTCAAATACTTTGTAATGCTTATCAATAATCCCTTGGAGATCTAAGGGAATAGATGGCTTAGATGTTTGAACATCTAGTGAGCATAGTTGTAAAATTACACCCTGATGCCCCTTTTTCAATAATTTTGTCACGCCATTAGAGATTATCACCTTACTGGGTTTCCCTGTGATACCCCATAAATCAATTTCCTTTCCTTCCAATGAAAATTTCATGAAAATGTTTTGAAAATTAAAATCTAGTGTTCCCAATGACTGTAACCATTGGACTCCTAGTATGACATCAGCACCACCCATGGGTATAGAAATCATTGGACTATTCATTACATATTCCCTCATAGTGAGATTGATCTTATTGCATTTTCTTGAGAAATTGATAGTTCCTCCATTTGCAATCATTACTTGAAACTCTGGCACTGGATATATAAAACAATTGAGAGATTTGGTTAATTTATAGTGAATGAAATTATGAGTACTACTAGAATGAATTAGGACTATTACCTTTTTATTTTTGATATATCCTTCGATCTTGAGGGTTTGAGGCGTGTTAATTATATTCAATACATTAAATCATATGGTGGGAGTTAAATCTTCATAATAAATCTCTTCTACTTTTTCATATTGAGATGGCTCTTGTTCTTGTTCTTGTTCTTGTTCTTGTTCCTCTTCACAAGATATGTAGAATGATTTCTTCTCACCACACTTATGTCTCCTACTGTGCTTGTTGCCACAGTTAAGGCATACACCTTTTTCTTCTATTTCCTCCAATTGTTTAGGTGTCAACCTTGTAGGTTGAGGTGGTTTAGAAGAAGAAACATTATTCTCTCGATAGATGTTAGGAGTGGTCCTTCTAGTAGCCATAGCCAAATTTTTACTTTCAACATTTCTCGCCACCCTAAACGCATTCTCCAATGATATTGGTTCCCAAAGGCGAACCTCATATTGAATTTTATCCTTTAAAGTTCCTATGAATACATCAATCAAGTTCTCATCTGGAATATTTGTTACCTTTATGTTCAATCTTTGGAAGTTATCAATGTGCTCTGCAACTGAACCCTTTTGCTTGAGATTTATCAATTGACTGAAGAAGGTATTTCTCCTTGTATCCTTATAGTGTTCTATCATTTCTTCCATGAAAATTGTCCAAGTGAAAAGTGATTTGTGAGAAAAAAGTCATTGATAGCACACAAATTGATTGGGTTCTAAATATAAAGATGCAATTCGTACCTTTTGTGTGTGTGGCACATCATGTAGATCAAAGAACTGCTCAGTCTGGAGTATCCATGTGATTGGATCCTTACCATAAAACTTCCTCATATCGATCTGAGGAAAGTGGTTGGTCTTCAACCCAAAGTTGGAGTTTCTCCAGTCTTGATTCATCTTCCTTGTGTCCTCATCATGAATTTCATGGGATACATTGTCACTTTCAGGTGGCCTCTCTATTAGAAACTTTTTCAATCCTTTCATGATCTCCCCTTTTAAACCATCCATATTAGTATCCATTATCACTTATATCTTAGCTTTAGTTGAATCCAGCATCCCTTATAGTTAATCTTTTGTTACTGCCTTCTTTTGTAAATCATTTATGTTCCTGTGCATTTCTTCACCTTCATCAGGATTCCAAGTAGGATTGTTTGAAGGATTATTTGGTGTAGAAGTTCCCTTTTTTGGTGGCATGTTGGCCAAGTATCACTGTAAGGTAGGAATTCCTTATTGGATTTGGCAGAGGTCCTCACATAAAATGGAGTGTCAGGTGCTATAGATGTCTGATATACGTGTGGGTTCCAACAATAGTTCTCAGACCAATATCTCAGGGAACTAACTAAGGAGGATTGACCATTCCCTTAGCCATACTATCCAACTACATAGGTACTAGAGACTGATCTCCCCTTGTGTTGTTCTTGGTGTACTATAGCAACAAGATGACCAAAATGTTTACTCAGTAAGTCTCAATATTCTAGGAGGTATCCCGATATACGCCAGGTAAGTAGGATCTCAAATGATCAGTAGTAGTTTTTTCTAATGCGCAACCATTCAAAAGGGGCCTTCCGATATACCCTAGGTACGTGGAAGAACCACATTGTCCCCGGGTTGTAGTGTTGACCAGTAACGACGACTCCTACATTTAGAGATTTTGAAACACGTCTGTATCCAAAAAAACCTAAGTTTCTCCAAAATTTATGTGATACTCCCTTTATCCCACTTTATTCTACTTTTTGAATCACCCCAATTGGATCTTCTAGTCAAAAGATATGCTAATTTCCGAAGAAAAAAAAAACCGCACCTTTTAAACCATGATTTGGAGGTTGTTCTACTAGCCGACCTTTCCTTTGTCATATATTTAAAATTTCCACCCTTCTGGGTTTGAAATTTTTTTCTGTAGTTCTTTGATATTTCATCTTTGAAATTCCACAGGTCTGATCAAAATTATATGTTCCAAGTGGAATTTATGGTAACTTTCCCACACCTTGCTGATTTTTGTCCTTTTCAGGAGAGCGTACTTGTAAACTGTACCAAATGCACAAAATGTGATATATTATTTTTAAAATTGCACCTGAAATACTACATACTTTCCACTATCCAATGCAACTAGTCTAACTTAATTTGGATACTCACTAAAGAATATATTTGTTACGAGGAAAATCTCTCTATGGCTAGGGTAAACCACAACAGACATAAATGACTGCAGAAATCAACTCTATTCTCAAGTATGATATATAAAAAATATGCCAGCGAGACAAGATGAAAGGCCTACCTCATCCAGATGTTTGATGAAGTCCACCGTTGATCACTTGACCCAAAGCAATATACCTGCAACTAGTTCTCAACAACCAAGCAAAGCAAGCACATGGTGATAATACAAGATGTTAGCACATTTGATAACATAATCCATTAATATACATAACAAATACGCCCATGGATAATAATTAAAATATTTGCAAGATATCAATTGGATGGGAAAAGAGTATTTCTATTAATATATGATCAACAGATGTGAAAAAGTTACAGACTTCCATGTCGGCATGGTTCAGAACCAAGAAACTAAGTTCCTTCCAGCTGGGTCTCCGCCACTTCAATCCTCCACAAAAGGAAATCTCATAGAAGAGAGACAATGAAGTTATCAATCAATAAGGGAGGAGCTTGGGGGCTGAGCACTGTGTTCAGAGTTAAAGGAAAAAGGTATTTAGACTCAATATGAAGTAAATAATTTCTCTAGAGTAACTTTGCTCTCAAAGTTGAATTCTTTCTCCTTCTTTCCATAGCTCAAAATTGGCCCATTTATAGCCTTCAAATGGAACTGAAGGGCCGAGTCAGAACATTTCTAGTATTTGGAACGCCAAGGATCATAGATCTCCTATTGTGACATGGAAACCGACACCATTTTTCATTTTTGGGCACAAATCCCGATGTACGCAGGCTGTAGTGGTGTAGCCTGTGTATACACATGTTGTATAGTAGGAGAGGTGCGTACATGTGGAAAAAAATGTATTTTTAGCTCTGGGATTTGAAAAAAGGGATGACAAGTTTGCGTAGGGAAATGGAAAAAGGCCTTCTGTGAAAGATTGCATAGGGTGAGGAAAATCATTCTATAAAAGATGCCCCCAAATGTGTGAGGTCATAGGAGTATCTGCGATGGTTGAAATACATTATAAAAAACCTAGAAGTGGAGTGATGGGGAACCAACTAGAAGAACTAGTTGCTCATTACATTTTGCATTGAATTTGCATACGTGGCTGCCAATTTGAATTACACTATAGATCCATGTGAAAATATACCAAACAATTGTCTGCGGCCATGAATAGGAAAATACAAACGCAGTTGCATGCCAAAGGTTGTCATAGTCATGAACAAGGCCCAGTAGAACCAGTCTCAAAATCAATTTGAAAATATCTGTATATAATGGAGTACAATCTGATCTCCCATGATCACTAAATTCATGTAGGTACTGGTCCAATGAAAAGGAATAAACAACTTAGGAGAGTTGCGGCCACATACTGATGTTTTCAAGTCTTCTACACAATCCTCCAAAGGTGCAAGTCTACATCATGTGAATAAAGGAGTTGAGGTCGAACATAATGAGACATTGTTTGATTACCGATGATTGAGGTATACCATTAAAAAATGTGAGATAGCCTACCAATAATGAAAGTAGGTATCAAGGCACCAAGTACATTCTTACAAGTGTGAATAAAGGAGTTGGGGTCGAACAATTGAAGAATCCATCAATCAAGAAACATTGATGTATTCCCAACTATCGATGGCAGGAGAACCTTCCACTAATGACTGTAAGCCTCAAGGTACCCATAAGACTCTAGGTCTTGTTTCCAGAATAGATGAGTTGAAGTTGATGGAAGGAGACCTGTTGAAAGGAGAGCATTAAGGCATATCTCATCATTCAACACGAGGTACAAAGTAGGAGCTTCATGATTTGGAGGAAATCAAACGAAGAACATGTTCACGAACCAATGAACTTGTGTGTCGTTCGTGTGTGCCAAGTGCAAGCGGTACACAAAAAAGACCCTCTAAATAGAAGCCAATGAGGAAAATTGATGACAAAGGAGAGGAAACCACCAATAAGGCTAATGGCATCCAAGACATTGCACAAATCCCAATGTGTGAATAGATGTCATTCCATCTAACACAAGGGAAACCACCCTGTTAATGAACAATGATGAAATGTCAACTGCTAGATTCAAGGTTACCTACCAATGATGAAAGTAGGACCAGGGTGCATGATAGGACTACAGTATCATGTGATTCTAAGACAAATTGAAGGTATGGCCGACATGCAAAGTCAAGAGTTCTAAGGAATGGATGACATAGGTTGATAGACTTCCTTTGAACAATAGCATGAGACATATGGAAGAATCCGACAACATAGACTCAATGATGAAACCATGAGATGCAGGAGGCATCAATGATATTCTCCATAGGGACTGGAAGAGTAACCAGTTGGTGGAGAAAACTCTCTGTAATGAGCTTAGCTTCCTAAGGCCATGTTAAACCCAAAATTATGATGGCAAATGGACTCAATAACTTTTTGCTCTGTTAAAAGGCGACACGACTGCTGCCAATATGAGATAATACTCCCTTCCCTCCCGTATTTTTTTTTCATAGAAAAATGAATGCTATGATACAGAAGAGGAAATGAGTGTTGCAAGTAAGAAAAACTAGTTCCAGCAGTGGAACATACCTATGTTCAATGCAAGGATATGTATGCGGGAGATGGACACTCGGGGGAATGTTCCCTCCTAGGTATAGGGTGTCAAATTGTGAAGGATATAAACAAGGCTCTGCTTGGTTGAAGATGAAAAACTACTGAGGCAAAATGGTTTATAATGTAAAGTGAGAACCGGCTATAGGCTAAATACTACAAGTAAGGGCATGGGATGCAATCACATCTTGACACTAAAAAATGTTTTTTTTCATGATATTTAGTCTACTTGGTGTGAAAAAGGGATAAAATTGTACCAAATAGACGTCCTTTCAAATCCAATTTATGAGTGTGAAAGAGACAAGTTCACTTGGCAATATTTTCATTTTTTGAAGACAAGTTGGAAAATAGGTTAAATTAAACTTGGTTGGGAGTCCTCTAGGTATAAGGCAACATGTTTATGAGTGAGAAATGAAGCTCAACATAAAGTCATGTATTGACTATAAGGGACTCTCGGTCCTACAAAAAAAATCTCTGCATGAGCACCAAATGAAGTAGAAGATCTAACTAGGGCACCCATGTTTGGTAAGTCTCTACCACTTGATAACAACACATCTTGTAGCAGATGGAAGGTTATGTGTCGCAACAAATGGGTTCGTACCTAAGACATATAAGTGACAATTATAGGAAAATGCAAAAGTGCATGGTGGAAGGGATACCTATCCTATATGTTGGGTAGTGAAAATACTTGCCCGTGGTTACGAACGGTCAACATAACATTGAAATCCGTAAGAATCCCTAGTGAAAACTACAAAATCCAACTCAATTCACTATTGTATTAGTCCATTGGGCGAAAAAATGACTCGAAACTATAGAAAGTGGGTAAAAACTACTATAAATAGTAACAAAACCAAAAATTACTATGTCATTTTGACTTTTTACCCAAATAGTGAAAATTGGACCAAATTACCTCCGATCTTCAACTGGTGAATGCGGGAGCATCGAAAGATGAAATCAGAAACCATATGGACCAAGTAATTCCTCTTTCCCTCCTCTTCCTTTCTAGTGGATTAGATTTTTAAATTAGGTTTCAAAATTTGAGTAAATTAGGGTGAAAATTGAGTATTTTGGCGTACGCGGGCTACCATTCATCAGGTCACATATATGTGAGGTTATACACGACTGTGTAAAATGAAGCGCACATGTACTCATCCCTATACATGAATGTGAATGCAAAAACCCACATATAATTATGTAAACAATGTTTCCTATGGTTGCTAACTCAAAAATTGATTTTTATCTGGTAGAATGGTGCTAGAATGGAGGGAAAGGGAGCATGAGGAGGTAGATGTTGTTGTGGATAGAGATTCGGGGGGAAAAATGGCCTTGAAAATATGTGGCTTGTATAAATTTTGGGCACTCAAAGGGATGAGGTCCCAATTGAGGTTATTTGAGATGCTCGTGGATTATTGGGATCCTGACAGTGAGAGATTCAACCTCAATGGGCAACCATTGAGGATTGAAGTCGAGGATATATAGTTTTTGAATGGGTTATCATGCCAGCTTGAGGTGGTCAACCTCAAAGCCCAAGGATATGGGAGAGCTATGAATATAGAGGAGTACATAGATGCTCACTGTGTAGCAGGGACCCCGAAGGTCGGGAGTCAACTCCCCATCTGACCGATAAACAATATTAGCCTCAAGATTGTTGTCCTCCTGTTGACCAGGATCACAGGATCAGTTTTGTTGCACCAGGCATCGAGGGATCTCATGTTCTATGCTGTAGATTTCTTGAGACCCACTGTATATGATTGGTGTAACTCACTACTAGCTAATATGAAGAGCCAGTTGACAGAGTGCAAACAGGGTGGTAAGAGGAACTTCAGGTTTGCCTCTATATTATGTAGTTTTTTCTTCGAGCAGGTTCCAAGTTTGGGACCTAAATTCGAGATCATTCCAAGAGGACCTCATGATCTAGCCATGGCACAATGGACCGAGGTAATGAGACGATAGAGGGGAGGTAGGGTGCCCACACCCTACAATGATGATTTCTTTCACTGGTGGAGGCAACAGGTCATTGCTCTGGATGACTACCCCTATGTAGGGATCGACTTCAGAGGGAACCCTAACATGTCATTACCACTAGGGACCGCCTACGGGGACATATATATGTCAATGTTTTTAAATATTTCATTTTTTTTGTGTATTTTTGTATGGTAAAACAAAAATATTTTTTGGATCATGCTTAAGTACTAACTAGACACTTGTGTGACACAGACATGGGTCCATGATGGCCAGACGTGCTTCCCCGACATTGTTGGAGGCACTAGGGAGATGAGGCAGCGAGAGGAGAAGAAGAGAGAGTCCTTCAAAACATGCAAGGAAACTTGTCTCATTTGAAAAATAGGATTCCAATGGTTCGTGTAGAGGATCTATCGGAGGCTATGCAACGAAAAGTGGTTGGAGTGCCCAGAGCTTAGGTGTGACTCTTTTGGCATCTCTCAAACATAGTGGTTTGTTATCATGACACACATTCGGCGCCATAGGCGTAGATGTCGTGGATATTTTATTATCGGCTGTATATGTGTATTGAGGGTATTAGCCCCAATTTTTTACTACAAACATCAAATTTTTTGAAATATATATATAACACAGGGATCTTCGGATTTACTTTTATTACAATGTGTACATTGATGAGATGGTTTTCTTTGCTCTAGTTATGTGACAAATGCTAATATAAAATGAAATTAGCATAAGCATTGGATACATGATTAGAACTCCTAGAAATGTGATAATAAGTAATAAAATCAAACTATCGTTCTAAAAGACGTACCCGTAAGAATCGTCGGAGTAAAGTAGGATCACGCACACAGTAACTATCGTTCAAATGGCATACTACTAACTAGGAATCCAGGTGAATCTCTAAAGAGCGAATACCATGTGAGATAGCATCATGCAAAAGTTCTATAACGAGACTATATTCGGCCACATTATTCGTGGATGGCCCTAGGGATATGCCACTTGAAGACACCAGTAGACCCTCGGGTGAGTAAATTGTTGGACATATTGTCATTGATGTGTTGTCATTGATGTCAAAAATCATTATCAGTTTTTATGATGGAAACATGAATCAAACATGAACAATTATACAGTTGGTATTAGTGTCAAGATGGCCAATAAGGTTTGTCCATGTGTAATGAAGGGTCAATGATGGAAAGAGAATGTAATAGAGAAGCAAGGTTAATCTTAGGAGGAAAATTATACTAAAGATCGATAGAGGAACATTACCTTAAGGCTGAAGCAATTCATGATTATTGTTGATCACGATAGGATCAACAATGTTCCTATGATCAAAGCTCAAGAGGGAAAGCGTAGTGTAGAAACGTGACCGGGATCAAAATCCCCATAGGACAAATCAGGACCGTTGGATACGCAAGCGCAGATCAACAACAGGGATGGATTATGGAGAACAAAACGAGAATTAAACAACATATTATTCCCAATCCCACAATTAGTCTAGATCATCAGATCTCAACAATTCAAATATCAACGACTGTGGTTGACTCACCAACAATCGCACAACTTCAATTGCGGAGCATGGGAGATGAATTAAACCACTCATAATTTATGGTTATGCAATCCACATTGACCGTTGGATCATGTTGAGTGGAAGGACAGAGTAAGTCATGGACCATAGATCATGGAAGTGACATACGCATGTTCAACCCGACATTGACCACTTCGGGTAAAATCGACCGAAGGAAATGTGCATGAAAGAATTTTAGCCAAAGTTGAAGCTCTGAAGTAAACGTGAGCCATTTGATCGTAGGTAAATTTTTGGGAAAAATAAGAGTAGTGGGATTTAAACCAAGGCAAAGCAGCATTGAAGACAAATCGAGTCGTCAATCTAAGATCATGATCAGCGAACAACATTCATTTCGAGTTAAAATTTTTGAGGAGGTTACACTTCGGGTAAGAAAGGCAAAGTTAACCGAAGTTTTGAAGTCATGAACTTCTGTCAACCATCAGATTAGAGGAAAAGCGGGGAAATATTGTCAACCGTTGATCTATTTAGAGTGCACCAAGGATGAGTGTGGTCAACTTCGACGCTAACCACTTCGACAAAAAAGTACTCATAACATATGAGTTCACCCGAAGGTCGAAGTTTCAAAGTCTCTCTTAACCGTCGACCTGAGATACATTTTGGGAGTTAAGACAACCGTTAGATCTAGGAGGAGAATATGTGTCATGACAAGAGATCTATGTCAGCAGACCATGTTAGAAAGGACACATGACATAGTCAGATGATGACAAGTTTCAAGGTGAAATTGGCATTTCAGGTATGTGTAAGTCACAAATCTAAGTCACACATGGCAACCACTCAGCTAGTGCCAAGTCATAAGTGATGATAGCAAGTTACGTCACTTCGGGAGTATGTACTTTGGGGGGAAATGGTTTCTAACATAAAAAATCACATGAAGCGCTAAAGATCGAAGTTAATGCCTACAGTTGATCTAATTCGAGACCGTTCTCAATCATTGATCAAGTATAGTGGAAGGTGTTAACCGAAATAAATCGATCACCACTGCTGTATGACTTATTCGATAGGTAATCAATTCAGAGGAATTGTTACTCCAAAGTTCAGGAGTCACGAATAGCCAAAGTTCTGAAGTAAACGATAATCGTTCATTGTGAAAATAATATATCGACCATCCGATCTACTTCATAGAGATCTTCTTCGAGATATTTGAAAGATTATAGAGGCTGGAAGTCGCGAAGGACAAAGTCTCGAAGTATCGACAGTCGTCCATCTCATCAGGATATTAAAAAGTGACCGTTGATTTTTATAAGTGATCAAGCACTCACTTGGGTTAGCGACTGGTCACCACTCACGATCGTATGGAATAAAGAAACAAAGGGAAAAATAAGAGGCAACACTCAAATGAATAAGCCCGTGATTTTGCACATATGTTCATAAATAGATGGTTTGAATGAAGCGCCTCATACAGATTCAATTCAACAGAGATTTAACACTAGAACAATGCAGATAATTGATAAAAGATCAAATATATTATGTTGGTGAAACTGAGAACACAACAAAAGCAAGAGTACGATATAATGAGTTGATCCATGTCTATGATCAACTCATGAAGAAAAAAGAACTAACACACAGTCATGATGAAAAGGTACAATGCTTCAAAATCAAAAGATGCAATGATTCGAATTCACACTAGTTGGAAGACTATATAAACAAAAGGAATGGTGAAAAGAAAGAGTAGTTGAATTTGTTGAAGTATATATATTTATATATAATGGATTGAATGAAGGTTCATTCTATCAGGTTGGTGCCTATTTACAAGATGGGTATTGTATGAGGATTGGATTCCTCACATCTCAGTTGGATCTGAGATCAACAAGTTGGGACTTGTTATGAGGGTTGGATTCCTCATTTCTCAGTTGGATCTGAGAACTACAAGTTGGGTCTTGTAACAAAATGTTGGGTCTCTCATAATTGTTTGAAGATGATATTCAATTATTGACCTTATGTATTCATTCAAGTTAAATCAATAAATAAAATATTTATTCTTCTTTATATATTGATTGAGAAAATGAAATAAATATTTGTTGTTCATTTAATTTGTGAAAAGTGGAAAATTGTCCAAAGTTTTGTGACACTGATT
>JZKD02S1337010.1:761459-783549 GCA_000966675.3 Picea glauca | reverse complement strand
TCTTCCGACATTGCTCCCACTCGAACCAGGAACCCTCTTTTCCTGCGAGTTACCTTACGCTCTGATACCAGTTGTTAGAAAAACAGGACTGTGGAGCAATAAAATAAAACAAATGTGGAAATAAAACACAAAAGATACACAATACAAGAGAGACACAGATTTACGTAGTTCACCCAGTGTGGGCTACGTCCACTAGAGAAATTGTCAGGTCCTTTCTTTATTATTATCCAACAAAATGAAGGGATACAACCTACAACAAAACCCACTGTAACTTCCTCTTCTTTCTCTCATAGTCTCCTCTCTCAGAATACAATACTCCCCAACATACATAGCCGCAATACATTTCCCTCATAAAAGAGGGTTGCCTTCTAGGGCAAAAAACCCTAACCTAATCTCTATCATTAGATCTACAACCTTATAATGAACGGTCCAGATTTACAATGTAATTACAATATACTTTTACAAGGCAATTTTTGCTTCGGGGGCTTCGCTTCCGAACCCTTGTTGGGAGCCCACTTGCCCCCAGACCCCCCAACCGAGGGGATATCCCCCCTGAACCCTGCAGAGGGGGTACCCCCCCTCTGCACTCCCCCACGTGGAAGAGTGTACATACTTTTGGGGTGTAAATACTTCATGGGGTATAAACACGGCTGAAAGTAAAAGACCTCTAAATCAGGAAGATAATCAGGCTCCACAACCAACAATATCAACTCCACACCGTGTTCTAATTGGAAAGGGGAAAATCCAATGGAAGTCTTAACTGAGGTTCAGTATGCCCAGATTGCGGGATATAACATAATATGCCTGTCGGATTTGCTTTGGCTGATAGTTTTATGAAAGATGGTCTTGAGAGACTTGTTGGCGACCTCTACCTGTCCATTTTCCTGAGAGTAGTAAGGGGAAGAATGACCATGCTTAAACCCCATCTTGAATGTTAGCTCTTCCATCATTTCATTCTGAAAGGGACTGCCATGATTAGTGACAATATCACTCGGAATACCGAACTGAGCGATAATTTGATCGAATACGAAGAAGGCAACATTCTTCCCGTTGGATTTAACTGTAAGCATGGCCTCATCCGACTTATTAAAATAGTCGATGGACACAATAATGTGTTGATGCCCCCCAGTCGAAGTTGGGTTGCAAACCACGAAGTCCACCCCCCACTTGATGAAGGGACTGAAGGTAATGACTAGGTGAAGACAAGATGGATGCGATCGCATTTTCTAAGTGAACACCTGGTAGGGGTGACACTTCTTAACTGCTTCAACACAATAGTTAAAGATAGATGGACAGAAATAACTGACTCGCAATATTTTCTGGGTTGTCGCAATCCCGAATAGATGATCACCACAATCCCCACTGTGGAAATCATTTAGGACCGACCCAGATTCCTTGTGAGTTAAAAAAATACATAGGACATTGTCTATTCCTTGGCGATACAAAGTTTTTTCGACAACAGTGTAATTCTTAGCTTGGTATCATACACATCGTTGGTCATCTCGCGAGATATGTTGAGGGAACTTCAAGTTTTGAAGATAGAGAACAATGTCTCCATACCAGGGATCGGAAAACGTGACAAGGAAATGTGTTTGTATGCAAATGAATCAACATGGATAACATCCTCATCTAATCATGGAAAGTCGAATATTAACTCCGCGAAGACTAGTGATTTCCCGGATTTTGAAGAAGAGAAATAGCGATCAAATTCTTGTAAAATGACAATCCATTTATTATATTTTCCCCTAGTGATATGCCTGGTAAGGACATATTGAAATGGATTGACATGGACAACCACAATAGTCTTGCAAAGAAATATATAATGGCGTAAACATTGGACTGCGTGAACGATAGCCAAATATAGCTCTTCAACGTGAGAATAATTGAGCTCAGGACCTACTAAGTTTTGACTAAGATAGTAGATGACGTGCTCGCGGAGCTCATAATCCTCCTAAACCAAAACCATACCAATCGTATCCTCGGAAACGACGACATAAAGAAAGTAATCTCTATTGTAGTAAGGAGACTTCAATAGAGGCGTCGACACCAAGGATTTCTTCAAAGCATCGAAGGACTCCTAAGCTTGCTCATCCTATATAAAAGGGTTTTCCTTCTTCAAAAGACACATGAAACCCTTAGTGACATTGGCATAGTTTACTATAAACCGACGTAAAAAGTTATCTTTCCCATGCAAACCTTGAATTTTTTGAACAATGCGTGAGGGAGGCAACCGAAGTATTTCCTCAACCTTTAACGGATTTACCATGATCCTTGTCTCGGAAACTAGAAATCCCAAAAGACAGCCAGACCTAATGCAAAATATGCACTTATGAGGGTTCAACCAAAGTCTATAGTAGCAAAATATTTCAAAAACTAGCCAAAGGTGCATAGAGTGATCTTCTCTCTTATGAGAGTGAGCAACAAGATTGTCAAGGTAAGCTTCAACTATAATCTTAAGATCATGGAATGCGAAGTTCATAGCATGTTGGAAGGTTTCTCCGATGTTTTTAAGGCCGAAAGGCATCTTTCGATATGAGAAAGTACCCCAAGGACAAATAAATGTCGTCTTGTGTTGATCGTCAGGTTTAATTTGAATTTGGTTATACCCTGAAAATCCGTCCATAAAAGAAAACACTTCACTTCCCGTACACTCGTCAAGAATCTAATCGATGAAAGGTGTCGGGAATTTATATTTAGGACATGCCTTGTTTAGGTCACAAAATTCCATGCATACACGGATGGTTCCCTGCTTCTTATTCAAAGGAATGGGATTGGATTCCCATTCATTCAAGGGAATCGGGTAGATAAATCCAGCATTAAGTAGTTTCGCTACCTCTACCTTAATAGCAGGGGCCTTCTGGGGATTGACAGCTCTAAGACGTTGTCAAACAGGTTTAGCATCTAGATAAGTTCTAATTTCATGCTCGACAATAGGAGGGTCGATTCCTGGAATCTCTTCATATGACCAAGCAAATACATCTCAAAATTCTTTGAAAAGTTTAATGTAGATCAGGATTTCTTCTGGCAAATAATCTGCACCGATATGTACATTTTCAATCTTGCTAGGGGTATGAGAGATATCGATCATGAAGGTAAGAGAGATACTCGCCATATTTCCTTCGGCATAAATTTCGTGTGTATCAAGTGGAACTACTGCGTGACCGACTATTTCTCTCAAAGTAGATCGAAAGTCATCTTGTTCAATTCTTTCAAGCTCTGGGAGAAAATAATAGCGATGATGCATATCATCCCAAGGTTTTTCGGAACCATTCATGGCTTAGATGATAGATTCATCTGAAGGAAAAGTCTCATCAGGGAAGTCATGTGAACAAGACAACAAAGTGTCCCACACAGTCTTAAGAACAGGATCCTCCTCGTCCATCGGTGAAGTAAGAGGATTGGGATCGATAGAAGAGTCAAGAACAACTTGATACACAATCTCCATTGTCGATAGTGGCGTGGCCATTCCATCATGTGACTGACCTTCACATGACAAATTTGAGGAAAGTAGGGTATAAGAATCGTTACAATAGGAAGTTCGGAAAGATATGGACCTCTCTGTCGAAACGGGCCTACTGGACATGGTGTAAATATGGTGAATCAGTGCCATGAAGTTGAAAGTGACCATGAGGGAAGAATACATTCTGACGCCAATATTCTCAATTGTTGGCTGAGAATTATCAACCATGAGGATCGATGGTCCAACATATGCATTGGGACTAGCATACGTAAAGGATAATTGGTCGATCATCATGATATTCCCATCATGAGGAAAACAAAGAGTATGGAAGACGGGTGATATGATGACAATCATAACATAAGTCCAATTGCGTCCTAGAAATAAGTTATAATCAAGAGGTGCATCAACTACCTCAACATCCACCTCTACCGTCTTCCCACCTGATTGGATCGGAAAGGCAGGAAGAATACCATGAGAGTGAAAGGAACGACCGTCAAAATTAGTCAACATGGTCGACAATTGAGAAAGAGTCGAAGAGATGAGATCTTTCCAACAGATCAGGGACATCACATAAGTAGCAACACCTTCATCAACAACCACACGTTTGATGGTATACTTTGAGTACCCCACGTGGATTTGGAATTCCACATGGTAAGGCAAGCGAGGCTTCACATCTATGACATCAAACTTCATAAATTTTGAGCCACTGGGATATAGAGCTCCTAACACAAATAGCAAGGCATTCCTCTATGAAGGACATGCCTGGAGTACCTCCAGAGTTGACATCGCATAAGGGGTTTGATCCAGGTCCTTGACAATAGAGTAATTATGGATGGCTCTAGCATTTGGATTGTGGGTAGAGCGCTTGAGTAATCCTTTCGAAATACGAGGGGGTGGCTCTGGTTTTTCGATATGTAAACTCGTTTTCAAAGGAGGAGGAGGAGATTCTAGACCAGGTATAGCCTGTGAGGAACTATAATCATGAGACCGGGTCGTTACATGAACCTTAGCATCAACCATATTGATACACAAATGGTCACCATCTTGCAACGACGGGTTTTGACTCCCACCGACTACATTTACGTCATTTGAGGAGATCGAGGCCATGTGTTGGTTATGTGGGAAATGATTCTTCAGCACGACGGGCGATAGAGATAATATCCTCACAGCTTCCACAAGTTTGGGCCATAAATGAATAAGGTGATCTTCTGTACAAATCTTATAGGGAAATTTCACCTTATGCCTTTCTTTGTTTCCCTCTCCAGCATTATTATTCGTCTTCTCATTATTACCATTGTCCTTGGGTTTACTATTATTTTTCCCACCCTTACGATTATTATTACATCCTTTATTCTTATTCTCGCCTGGTTGTTGGTTACCATTTGGGTTGGTCGACGATTTCATGAAATGTACATCCATTGACTGAGTGGGATTGGAAGAAACAGATGAAGTTGGACCTCCTATAGACTGGTTTAGAGACAACTCTTTCAAATGGCTTGTCACCGAGTCTGCGGATTTTACATTGGCAGAGCCTACAATTCCATTGGCATGAGGTTTGGACTTTTGTCTAGGGTCATAGGTTGACCGCAGTGCATCCATAAGAATGTGGTATAACATCTCAGACTGAGCATATATAAGATCTAACTGTTGAGATTTGAAGACCACTTTTTCCTCAGTTGTAACTACGGATGTAGCAACATCCTTCAAGACAGGAGGATGCAAAGACTTAAGGAACCATTCTAAAAGAAAGGTTGGGGGTATGGAGGTCTTAATCAACCTCTTCTGTCTATGCCACTCTCAAATATGATCCAATATGTGAGTGGTTGTGTCCTGGCGTAAAGTTAACAAAAGTTCTAGGCAACCATTGTAACGAACCAACAATTGGAAGTAGTTAAGGAGGACTAACACCATCTAAATAAAGGTCCCGTATGCCCCCCTAGGTAGCTCAATATACCATTTTGCAACAACCCTAATGAGGGTGCGTTGAAATAATATTAACCAAATGGAATTGTCATTAAGGGAATTCGAAGAGCACCATAGGTGAAAGGTGGTGACATGATCACCAGGATCCTCGCCATTCTTACCTTCGAATTTTGGAATGTCCAAAGGAATCTTGGTGGGGACGGGGGGCCATGTAGGATCATGAGACACAGGGTCATTCATCAACTTAGACAATTCTGAAAGATTGAGCATTGCCAGAAAAGGGAGACAAGGTTATGGCATCTAGCCCCAAGCTCCTTGGAAAGATTATGTTTGGGGAATCGCAGCCCATCCCTGGTTCTAGTAATCACCATGGCCATGTTTGGGATTGTAAGGCCCTCCTCTAGGATTATTCATAAGTGGTTGGTTGGGCATCATTATAGTAGGAATTTTCTGATGGGGGTTATAAAAATTCCCCCCACCTGGAGTGGATCCGGGTCGGGGGTTGCCCAAAGCATGAAATTGACCTCTTCTGGGTGTGAATCTGGAGGATAGAGGTGGATTCGTCATGCCAAATGTGTTGGTCGGAATCGACACTAATGAGGTAAGGGTATAGGATGAAACCTGAGCAGAAGCTTGTCCTCCAAGTTGGTTCCTCCACCCAAAAGAAAGAGGAATAGACCTAGGGTTAAAACAAGTAATACCTCCCACATTAGGACTCATTTGATGGATATTAGAATCACCAAACGAGAATGGAGTATAAGGAGGTATAGTTCCCCCAAGTCCAATGTTAGCATTAGGGCCAATAATTGGGATGGAATTCGAAAACTATGAAGTAAAATTCGACATACCATAGGAAAAAGGACTAGAGGCCATAGGGATGGACTAAACATTATAGCCCAGTGAGTGACCAAGAGACCCAAAGGGGTTCAAGGAAATAGGTTGAGCATTCACTATAGGACAGGAAGTAGTGATGATAGGTGCCTCCGACACTACAACCATTATGGTTGCAGGATTCGAAGGGGTGCCATCAACTATAGTAGGTGTGGGAGTCGAAGGGCTCCCAATGTTCTGATGACTTAGTTTAGTACTCATCCTTGTAGACTCACAAGTATGAACAGTGGAGGTGTGTGTACCATGTCTAATAACTCTACGCCTTTTAGAAGGAAAAGACTCGAAATCTGGTGGTAACTGTAACAAGTGACGGGACCGGCGGGGATGCTGGTCCAACTCCATGATGACTTAAGACTCAATATACAAAATAAATCCTAAGGCCAACGAGTAATCAAAGAGCACACTAAAATAATCAAATGACCAATATGCACGCAAACAGGATAAAGTGGCTGAAAGGGGCCTCCCTCCCTAAAGAAGGTATGTCTCTCCGAAGAGAGACCTGAGACTCCCTGCTAAAGATCAGAGGTAACATAATCAGTTATAAGGGCCCTTGTGGGCTTAACAATGCAGTCGGTCAGATCCCCCTAGAGAGGTAATCCTCCATAAAGGTTGTGTGTTGTCTGACCCTTATCTGACCTAGGGTACCTGTAAAATAACCCCTGCAGGTAACCTATGTGGCACCTAAGTCAAGAAACTAAGAAACCAATGTATAATCGATGCACAGGTGAGAAGTTGTAAGTTAGGTCCAACATATGGGCAGGGTAGAAAATTTTGAAACCTTGAAAGCACCACCTCTCACTGAGATAAGGGAACTAACAAGATCCCCAGATACAAATAGATCCCCAGAAATATCTCTGATGCTAAGAAGCTATCGGGGGGATATCCCTTCAACCAACCTCGCACGACCTTGTGATTAACTTCGGTGTAAGAAGAGCCTCTTGATATTACCGATTACACAATAGATTTCTCCACTCCCTTTTTCAGACACATATGTTGATTTAATTACCTTGGAGAAGTTTACTCTAAAAAAACTATTCCAAAGCACTAAATCCTAAGCTAGTTTGTGCACCCTAGAAAATAAAATCATGACTAATCAATTTTAAATTATATCGTTAATTTTAATGGCCATGTTTACTCAAAAAGGTATGGTAGTGAAACTCATGATGTTATGACTTAGCAAGTAAAGTAAATATGAATACAATGCAAAGTCCTAACTTCAATTTTCAATGAATGATATGCTTCTTAACATAATGAAATTTTCAATTTTAATTCTGCAATTCTGAAGTAAAATGCAATCTTTCTTTACATGCACTAAGCTAATGACAAAGACTCAATAGATTAAAATTCAAAGAAATGCAAAATTCCTAATATTTTTGTATTTTCAATATAAGAAAAATGAAAATGGATGGATTGAACAACCACTTGATATATAAAAACTCTACTGTGTATAGAAAGAGATAACTCAAGTAGGATACCAAGGAGAAAAACACTCAGCCCAATGTACAAGGACAATAAAAATGAAAAGGTCATGAGAAAGACTCTGCCCAAATATTCAACCCCAAACAGGTTTCTTGTCATCCCACAGACACTCAACAGTCACTACAAAGACACAAGAAGACTCAACAAACATCAAATCCTACCCAACAACCACCAAACCCAGCAAACAAGCACAAGAGGTTGATGTACGTGATTGTTCAAGGAAATAAATCATATGTACACAACTTGCAGAAGGACAACACGCATATATATGTGACTGTCAAGCAAAAACCAGCGTATATGTTTCAAAAACACAACTAGGCACAAGAGAGGGCTGAAAGACTCAGACCCGGAGTGAACAGAGGCTCTCAAGAAATGATATGACAAGAAACGCAATAGGAACGAGAGAAATATAAGGATAAAAGCACTCCAAACCCTAAGAAAGAAGATAAATCCCCAGTATGGTCGCCAATTATGTTTCGAAGAAAATCTCTCTATGGCTAGGGTAAACCACAATAGACAGAAATAACTGCAGAAACCAACTCTATTCTCAATTATTCTATATAAACAAATATGCTAGAGAGACAAGATAAAAGGCCTACCTCGTCCAGATGTTCGATGAAGTCCATTGTTGAGCACTTGACCCAAAGAAATATACCCGCAACTAGTTCTCAACAACCAAGCAAAGCAAGCATATGGTGATAATATAAGATGTTAGCACATTTGATAGCATAATCCATTAATATACATAACACATATGCCCATGAATAATAATTCAAATATTTGTGAGATATCAATTGGATGAGAAAATAGTTTCTATTAATATATGATCAACATAAGTGAAATAGTTACAGACTTCTGTGTCAGCACGGTTTGGAACCGAGAAACTAAAATCCTTCCAGCTGCACCCCCACCACTTCAATCCTCCACCAAAGGCAAGCTCATAGAAGAGAGACAATGAAGTTCTCAATCAATAAGGGAAGAGCTTGGGGGTTGAACATTATGTTCAGACTTAAAGGACAAAGGGATGCAAACTCAATATGAAGTAAATAATTTCTATATAGTAACTGTGCTCTCAAAGTTGAATTCTTTCTCCTTCTTTCCATAGCTTGAAATTGGCCCATTTATAGGCTTCAAATGGAACTGAAGGGCCGATTCAGAACGTTTCCAGTATATGGAAGGAAAAGGATCACAGATCTCCTGTCGTGACATGGAAACCCAACACCATTTTTCATTTTTGGGTACAAATCTTGATGTACGCAGGTTGTAGTGGTGCAACCTGCATATACGCATTTTGTATAGTAGGCAAGGATCGTACATGTGGAAAAAAATGTATTTTTAGCTCTGGGACTTGCAAAAAGGGATGTCAAGTTTTCATAGGGAAATGGAAAAAGGCCTTTTGTTCAATATTGCATAGGGTGAGGAAAATCTTTCTATAAAAATATCATTGTTTTACCTAGAACATTTGTTTGATACTAGTTAATAGGACTGGCTAGATACCCTATATTACATAGGTTGTGTCTCCAAAATTAGGATGAACCAGAAGCTGAAATTTTTATCGCAAATACCTTGATAATTTTTGTGAATATATTCCATTTTTCACGATCTGAATCATCACAAAAAAAACATAATAGAGAAAATTTCGAGATGACTCAGTTCAGGATGATTAAGGAACCCGATCTTCCATAGGCTATATCTTTGAAAGTATAAATACCTAGAAGTTTATATTTTAATCATAAGCACTTTGATCCATATACTAAATATCCCTCAAGGAGTTCCATCTTAAATGTCCCAGAAAATAAGTTATAACAAAAATTCCAAGGTGTCTCAGATCAGCTTCCCCGCAGGTCTCATCGCTTGTTACAGTTACCACCACATATTGAGTCTTTGCCTTAAAAAATGAGTAAAGTTATGAAATGTGGTACACACACCTCCACTTATCAGACTTGTGATCATACAAGGATGAGTACTGAATCGAGTCAGAAAGATACTGGGAGTCGTTCGACTCCCATACCTACTATAGTTAATGGTACCCCTTCGACGCTTTCAACCACAATGTTTGTAGTGTTAGAGGTGCCTATCATCACCTCTATCCGTCCTATAGTGAGTACTCAACCTATAGACACAAACCCTTTTGGATATCTTTTTCACTCACCAGGATATAATTTTTAGTCCATCCCTATGACCTCTAGACCTTTTTCTTATGGTATGTCGAATTTCACATCATAATTTTCAACCTCCATCCTAGCGGCTGGTCTGAATACTAGTATTGGACTCAGGGGCACAACTCCTCCACATACTTCTTTCTCTTTTGGTGGTACCCATGTCCCGAAAATGACTCCTACTATTGGAGTCTTTCCTCCTTTTAACCTCGGGTCTAATCATGTTCCTAATACTTCTAGATGGAGTAACCAACTTGGCGGACAAGCTACTTCTTATGATTCGTCCTTTACACCCACCTCCTCTGTACCAATTTCGACCAACACATTTGGCATGAAGAATCTACCTTTATCCTTTGCATTCACACCTGGGGGAGGACAGTTTCATACCTTGGGAAACCCCCAACCTAGAGCCACTCTGGCTGGGGGCAGTTTTTACAGCCCTCATCAGAGCATTCCTACTGGAATGGTGCCCAACCATCCCCTCATGAATCAGTCCAGAGGAGGGTTTTACAATCGCGGATAGGGCCATGGTGCTTACCAGAACCCTGGATGGGCTACGATTCCCCAACAACAATCTTTCCAGGGAGCTTAGGGCCAGATGTCACAACGTCGTCTCCCTTTTCTACCCACATTCAATCTGCCAAAATTGTCTAAGTTAATGAAAGACCCCATGTGTCATGATCCAACATGGCCCCCCATCCCCAATAAGATTCCTTCGGATATTCTAAAATTCGAGGGTAAAACTGGTGAGGATCATGGTGATCACATTACCACTTTTTATCTTTGGTTCTCTTCAAATTCCCTTAATGAAGATTCTATTTGGTTAATATTGTTTCAACACACGGTCATGGGGTTTGCTACAAAATGGTATATTGAGCTACCTAGGGGGACATACAAAACTTTTAATCAGAGGGTTTTAGTCTTCCTCAACCACTTCCAATTTCCAGTTCATTACAATGCTAGCATAAAACTTCTATCGACCTTTTGTCAGGACAAGGCCACTCATATCTCAGACCAAAACCAAGAGTGGCATAGATAAAATATGTTGATCAAGGCCTACATACCCCCAAAATTCCTTCTAGAGTGGTTCCCTAAGTCTCTCCTGCCTTATATTTAGAAGGATGTTTCTACATATGGGGTTACATCTGAGGAAGAAGCGAATTTTAAAGCCCGATAGTTAGATATTATATATGCTTAGTCTGGGATGTTATACGATATTCTTCCATATGCACCGAGGTCAAACTATGACCCTATACAAAATCCTCGGCCTCATGCCGATGGCATTGTAGGCTCTGCTAATGTGAAATCCACAGACTCAACGAAAATCCATTTGAAAGAGTTGTCTCTAAACGAGTTTGTAGGAGGGCCATCTTTGTCTGTATCCTCCAATCCCACTCAGTCGACTGATGTACATTCTATGCAATCGTCGACCAACCTGAATGGTAACCAACAACTAGGAGGGAATAAAAAGAAAGGATGTAATAATAATCATAAGGGTGGGAAGAATAATAATAAACCCAAGGAAAATGGTAATAATGAGAAGTTGAATAATAATGTTGGTGAGGGAAAGAAATAAAGGTAGAAGGTGAAGTTTCCCTGTAAGCTTTGTACAAATGATCACCTTACCCATTTATGCCCCAAACTTGCGGAATTTGCGAGGATTTTGTCGCTACCACCCGCTGTGCTGACTAATCCTTTCCCACATAACCAACACATGGCCTGGAGCTCCTCGACTTCTGGAAATGTGGCGAGTGGGAGTCAAACCCACCAGCACAAAATGATGACTGTTTATGCATCAATATGGTTAAATATGAGGTTAATGTATTCACTCGGTCTCGCGATTACATTTCTCCAAAGACTGTACCTAGTATAGATTCCCCCTCTCCTCTAGAGACGCCCTTATAGATCGAAAAACTAGAGCGCCTGCCTCGTATTCCAAAAGGAGTACTCAAGCGCTCTACCCACAATCCTAATGCTAGAGCCACCCAAAATTACTCTATTGTTGAGGATCTGGGTCAAACCCCTTGTGTGATGTCGGATCTAGAGGTACTCCAGACCTGTCCTTCATAGAGGAATACTTTATTATCTGTGTTAGGAGCTCTAGATCCTTGTGGCCTGAAAGTTATCAAGTTTGACGTCATATATATGAAGCCTCGCTTTCCTTACCATGTGGAATTCCAAATCCACGTGGGTTACTCAAAGTATACGATCAAGCGTACTATTGTTGATCAATGCACTACAACATGTGTGATGTCCTTGGTCTTTTGGAAATCCCTTGGCTCCCCTACCCTTTCTCAGTCTCCAACCATGTTGACTTCTTTTTAAGGTCGTTCCTTCCACCCTCATGGTATTCTTCCTGCCTTTTCAGTCTAGTTAGGTGGGAAGATGATAGAGGTGGATGTCGAGGTGGTTGATGCACCCTTTGACTATAACTTGTTACTAGGACACAATTGGACTTATGTTATGATTGCAATTGTATCATTCATCTTTCATACTCTTTGTTTCCTCATGATAGCAAGATCATGATGATCGACCAGTTGTCCTGTGTGTACGCTAGCCCCAATGCATATGTTGGACCATCGATCCCTGTGGTCGACAATTCTCAGCCGACAACTGAGAATATTGGTGTCGGAATGTATTCATCCCTTATGGGTACCTTTGACTTCATGGCACCGATTCACCATATATATTCCATGTCCAGTAGGCCCATTTCATCAGAGAGGTCTGTTCCTTTCCGCACTTCCTATTTTAACGATCCTTGGACCCTACTTTCCTCGACGACGTCTTGTGAAGTCAGTTACATTCTGGAATGTCCATGCCACTATCGAAAGCAGAGATTGTGTATAAAGTTGTTATTGAATCTTCCATCGATCCGGATCATGTTACCTCACAGAAGGACGAGGACAATCTTGTTCTGGAGCCCATGTGGGCCACTTCATCGTCTTTTTCACATGATTTCCTAGATGAGACTTTTCCTTCGGATGAATCTATCATTGAGGCCATGAATGGTTCTGACAGACCTTGGGATGATATGCATCATCACTCTTATTTTCTCTCAGATCTTTCTAGAATCTAACAAGATGATTTTAGATATACCTTCAGCAAGATAGTCGGTCATGCCATAGTTCCACTTGATACACACGACATTTATGCCGAGGGAAACATGGCGAGTATTTATCCTACCATCATGATCGATATCTCTCGTACTTATGGGAAGGTTGAAAATGTATAGGTTGGTACAGATTATTCTCCAAAAGAAATTCTGATATACATCGAACTCTTCAAGGAATTATGATATGTATTCACTTGGTCATATGAAGAGATGCCAGGAATCGACCCTTGAATTGTCAAACATGAGATTAAAAATTACCCGGATGTTAAGCCTGTTCGAAAATGTCTTAGAGCTATCAATATAAGGAAGGCCCCTGCTATTAAGGTAGAGGTAGAAAAACTGCTTAATGTTGGCTTTATCTACCCATTTCCCTTGACTGAATGGGTATCCAATCCTGTTCCTGTGAATAAAAAGCAAGGAAACATCCGTGTATGCATGGATTTTCGTGACCTGAATAAAGCTTTTCCTAAAGACAACTTCTCAACACCCTTCATCAATTAGATTCTCGACGAGTGTGTGGGATGCAAATTTTTTTATTTCATGGATGGATTTTCAAGGTATAACCAAATTCAGATTAAACCCAAGGACAAACATAACACATAATTTATTTTCCCTTGGGGTACTTTCGCATACCAGAAGATTCCTTTTGGCCTTAAAAACATTAGAGAAATCTTCCAACGAGCTATGACCTTCACATTTCACAATCTCAAGCATATATTTGAAGCCTATCTCAACGATATTTCTTCTCACTCCAGTAAGAGAGTGGATCACCCTAATCACCTTTGGCTAGTATTTGAAATATGTCACCATTATCGCATACAGTTGAACCCTCATAAATTCATCTTTTGTGTTAGGTCAGGTTGACTTCTACGATTTTTTGTCTCTGAGACTGGGATCATGGTATATTTGTTAAAGGTTGAGGTAGTAATTTGATTTCCTCCCCCACACACTATTCGCCAACTTCAAGGTTTATAGGGGAAAACTAACTTTTTACGACGATTTACAGTGAACTATGCCAATATTAATAAGGGTTTCATGCATCTCTTGAAGAAGGACACCCATTTTATCTTGGATGAGAAAGCCTAGGAATCCTTCGATGCTTTGAAGAAATCCTTGGTATCGATGCCTCTACTGAAGTCTCTAGACTACGGTAGAGATTACTTGCTTTATGTCACTGCGTCAGAAGAGATGATTGGTATAGTGTTGGTTCAAGAGGATGATGATCTCTGTGAGTATGTCATTTACTATCTTAGTCGAAACTTAGTCGGCTCTGAACTCAAGTATTCTCATGTTGAATATATAACTTTGGTTGTCATTCACGTAGTCCAATGATTACAACGTTATATATTTCTTTTCAAAACTACTGTGATTTCCAATGTCAATCCATTTCAATACGTCCTTACGAGTTGTATCATAGGGGAAAAGTATAATAAATGGATTTTCATTCTATAAGAATTCAATCTCAATTTTGCTTCTGCGAAATCCAAAAAATCACTAGTATTTGTAGAGTTAATATATGACTTCCCTTGATTAGACAAGGATGTTATTCACATTGATTCATTTATGGATGAACACATTTTCCTTGTCTCACCGTCAGACCCCTGGTATGGAGATATTGTTCTCTATCTTCAAACTTTGAAGTTCCCTCAGCATCTCTCACGAGATGACCGACAACATATATAATACCAAGCTAAGAACTACCTTATCTTTGGTGACACTCTATATCGTCGAGGAGTAGACAATATCCCGCATCGTTGTTTAACTCACGAAGAAGCCGAGTTTGTTCTAATTGATTTCCAAAGTGGGGCTTGTGGTGGTCATCTATCCGGGATTTCGACAACCCATAAAATTTTGCAAGACGTTTATTTTTGGCCATCTATCTTTAAATATTGTGTTTAAGCAGTTAAGAAGTGTCATCCCTGCCAGGTGTTCACTCGGAAAATTCTCTCGCATCCATACCCTCTCCATCCAGTCATTATCATCGGTCCCTTCACCAAGTGGGGGGTGGACTTTGTGGATTGCAACCCAACTTTGAATGGGGTCATCAACACATTATCGTGGTCATAGACTACTTCACTAAGTGGTCTGAGGCCATACCTACAGTTAAATCCGATGGGAAGATTGTCTCCTTCTTCATATTCAATCAAATTGTAGCTAGGTTTGGAATCCCGAGTGAGATTTCCATTGATCATGGCAGTCACTTTCAGAATGAAATGATGAAAGAACTAGAATCTAAACCAGGGTTTAAGTATGGTCATTCTTCCCCTTACTACCCCTAGGAAAATGGACAAGTAGAGGCCGTGAACAATTCTCTCAAGACCATTTTACATAAAATTGTCAACCAGATCAAATCAGACTAGCATATCATGCTTTATCCATCACTTTGGGTATATTGAACCTCGGTCAAGACTTCCACCATTTTTTATCCTTTCCAGTTAGTACAAGGTATGGAGTCGATCTTACCTATTGAATGTGAAATCCCTTCTCTTATATTAGTACTTGCACTCCTACCTGACACTTTCAATCTCGAACAACACCTCGTACACCTAGAGAGTCTAGATGAGAAGCGTCGAGACACCTCTATGGCTATCAAATAAAATAAAAGAGGTGTCAAGGTCCAATACGATAATTCTGTTTGTCCTCGACAGTATGGTGTGGTTGACTTGGTCCTTCTATATCATCAAGCCAAAGAACCACTAGTGGCAGGCAAGTTCAAACCCATGTGGCACGGTCCCTATATCATGTGACGTGCCTTAGAAAAAAGAGCTTATGAATTAGAAGAATATGAAGGGAACATGTTGGTTGAGCCTAGGAATGGGCTCTATTTGAAAATATATTACACTTGGGCCCCAAGATTGGGCGTAACTCTTTGTATACTAATGTAATTTAGTGTATATATCTTTTCCCCTTATTTTTATCTTTAGATTGCTTACCAATTTTTTCCTTGGTTGGCAAATGTTGACGGAGTCTTCGGTCTACTTAGGATTGAAAGATGGGGCAATGATGGAATTGAAAACTTTAAGTAAAATTAAAGGTCAAACTGTACAAAGTTTCATGCAATAATTTAGGAAGAAATCTCTTGCATTAAACATTCCTTTGGATTATTATGAAACTTTAATGAAGTATATTGGCACACTTCATAGTTATATTCGTCATACTTTTCTCTTGTTTAACCCCGCTAGTATTGACAAAGTTTGTGTGCAAGACACTCACCTTGAGAACAGGGGGAAACATGTTCAAGAAGATCCCACGAAGAAACCTTCCAATATCCCACCTAAATATTTCAAGAAGTTTAAAAGGAAGGACAAGAAGACCGCTACAATGATGAGAGAAGGAGGAAATCCATCTTGCACTCATTGCAAGAAAAGCGATCAAGATGAAGAACACTATTGGAAATTGCATCTGGAAAAGAAACTGAAACAATTCGGTGGAAAGGGGAAGACAAAAATTGTTGCTACAATGCAACAAGATCTTGGTTCTGATTCAGTAGATGAAGGAAAGATCACAGTGGTTGGAGTACAAGGTAAATATTCCCTTCATGCTAGTTCAAGTTCCAATGATGAATCTCATGTTGATGAACGAAAGAGGAATGAGTTATTTCACATAAGAGTTGTATCTAAACACACTAAGATAGATACATTATTTGATCCAGGCTCCCAAGTAAACTTAATATCTGAATCACTTGTCAAGAAGATGGGTCTTGTAATGAAACCACATCCAAAGCCTTATCCTCTTGGTTGGGTATGTGATAAAGAAAAACTAAATGTCACCAAACAATGTAGGGTCATATTTGCTATTGCTTCAAGGTTGATTGATGAAGTGGATTTCAATTTTGTACCACTTTATATATGCGACATAGTGTTGGGAAGTCCTTCTATTTATGATAGAAAATAAATCTTCTTTTGTCATGAGAACAAATACCAACTTACTAAGGGGGGAGTGGAATATATTGTTAGAGCTCACAACATGAGGGTAAATACAACACTTGTTAGTGCAGAACAAATGAAAAGAATCATAAAGACTAATAAGAGATATGTACTCATGGTCATAAGAGAGAAAGATGTCGGGACATTTGACGCATTCCAAGGATGTGATTTGTCTCATAAAAAGGAATTAATTGATATTGTTTCTAAGTATGATGATATTTTTCAGGAACTGGATGGATTACCTCCTAAGAGGGAATTCCAACATGAGATACATATTCAACAAGATTCTCCTCTTCCTAATGTGATCATGTACAAGATGTCAGTTGTGGAGATGGCAAAGATTAAGAAGAAGGTACAAGGCTTATTGGATCAAGGGGTCATTAGGCCCAGTTCATCTCCTTGTGGTTCTCCGATTGTGATGGTTCCAATGAAAAATGACACATGGCAATTTTGTGTCGATTACCGGGCCTTAAATAAAATCATGGTGAAAAATCGTTACCCTCTTCCTCGTATAGATGATTTACTTGATCAGTTGAAGAATGTTTTTTATTTCACTAAGTTGGATTTGCATAGTGGATATCATCAAATTAGGGTCGCAGAACAAGATGCATTGAACACTACCTTTAAAACCAAACAAGGATTGTTTGAGTGGTTAGTTATGTCATTTGGGCTTTGTAATGCTCTGATAACTTTCATGCATGTGATGAATGATGTATTCAAGCCTTTCCTAGATGACTTTGTGATTGTGTATTTAGACGACATTCTTATTTTTAGTGGGACTTGGGATGAACATGTGAGGCATGTAAAGAAGTATTGGATACTTTGCAAAGGGAAAAGATGTATGTAAAAATGTCTAAATGTGAATTTGGCAAGACTACACTTGTATACTTAGGTCATATTGTAGGAGGAGGACAATTGAAAATTGATCCTTCCAGAATTGATGTAACTATAAATTGGCCTGAGCCAAAAAGTGTAACCAAGGTTTGAAGATTCTTAGGTGCAGTCTAGTATTGGAGGAGGTTCATTTCAAACTTCTCATTTATAGAAGCTCCTTTGAATGCCTTAACCAATGTGAAGAACACTTTTCAGTGGTAAGGAAAACAACAAAAATCTTTTGACACTTTGAAGGAGAAGATCAGTACCGCACTAGTATTAGCACTGTCGAATCTTCAACAACCTTTCGAGATCGAGAAAGATGCTAGCAGATACGCCATGGGTGCAGTATTGATGCAATATCGTAATCCTATTTGTTACCACTCTGAAACTTTTAACCAAGTTATTGTTAACTATCCTACATATGATAAAGAGTTGTATGCATTAGTTCAATGCGTAAAGAAATGGAAGCACTACTTGTTAGGGAAGGAAACAATTATACTTACAGGTCACCAACCCTTATAGTATCTCCAAGCATAGACCAGACTGCAACAATATTGACACTATAGATGGATGGGTTTTCTACAACAATTTCATTGGGTAATCAAGTATAAGAAGGGTACAAGTAACAAGGTAGCCGATATGCTTTCTAGACCTCCCATTGTTGCTTCTATTATTTTGAAGAATACTTCTTTACCTCATGATATCTATGTAGAAAAATATGCCATTGATGAAGATTTTAAAGAAGTATATGAGAAGCTAACCCATGGTGCACAGGTAGAGAACTATTTTCTGCAGGGAAAACTACTCTACCATCTTGGAAATCTATGTATTCCTACAAGTGAATGAGTCCATGTAATATGAGAAGCTCACACTTCTCTTGTGTCTGGGAATTTTGGGGTAGGAAAAACTATGGCTCATTTGCAGAGGTTTTTTTATTGGCCTCAAACGAAAGAAATTGTAACTAAATATGTAAAGGGGTGTGTGATGTGTTCTACTTGTAAGCCCACTAATATAAAATTGGGGCTATACTCACCACTTCTTGTTCCATCCCATCCATGGGAAATCATTTCCATGGATTTTGTAGGGGGTTTACCAATGACCAAAGGGGGTCATGACTATTTGTATGTTGTAGAAGGTTCAACAAGATGTGTATCTTGATGTCATGTAAAAAGAAGATCATTGTTGAGCAGACTGTTAATCTCTTCTTTCAGTATGTTTGAGTTCACTTTGGGTTACCCACATCCATTTTTTGAGATCGAGATACTCGATTCCTTGGGGAATTTTGGACTAGCTTGTGGAGAATGATGGATACTAAATTGAAGAGGAGCACTTCTTTCCATCCACAAACCAATGGACAGACATAGGTGGTAAACAATGTTGGGTATGTGTTATATTATTTGCATGTGTGTGTGTGGGCGCGTCAGATTTGACAACTGCATCTGATGATCCCTCTAGTAGTGCTCTTTGTGTCGTGTGCACCAGGCACTTCCTAGGGGGGTCCCAGGGGGGGCTAGGTATGCCCCCCCCTTTGTTATGTGTAGCATTTGGGGCAGTGCCCCGATTTTTTTTTTTGGGCATTTTTGCTATTTTAGTGGATTTTGGTATTTTTAGCGATTTTCTAAATTAATCCCGTATTAAGGTATTATGGTTTTGGTATCTACGGAATACCTAAAACATTGTATATATATTGTATGGTGAATGGTGAAATTAATACAATAAAGCATTGAAAGTTTTTCTCCCGGTTAAGGGTTTCCAGTATAAATCTCTGTGTACTATGTGTATGAGCCATTGATTAATTTATGTTTTTCTTAAGAATCTATATGCATTGCTTTACTTCATAGGTTTAAAACTTACAAACAGAATAGTGGAAATTTTTCTTCAAGGCTACTACAACAATCATCCCAAGTTATGGGATGAACAGATACCCTATGTACAACATGCTTACAACCAAGTTTTACATTCCTCCACTCAGAGTTCACCTTTTGAGACATATTTTGGGTACCTAGCCAAGGTTCCTTTAGACTTGATGTATGGTAGAGATGCCAATGTGAATGAAGAATGAATAAAGGAAAGAGCCCGCAAGTTCATCTAGAGGATCCAGCAGATACACCAGGCAGTTGGGGAACAATTGGAGAAAAGTCAAGCCCAATATAAAGCTTGACATGATAAACAAAGTGTTGATCATCAGTTCCAGTTTGGAGACTGGGCATGGCTTCACATCAGCAAGGAACGATTGAAAGGTGAAGGAAAGAAACTCAAACCCATCTGATATGGACCCTTCACTATCTTGAAGAAAAGCGACACCAATGCTTTTGGTTTAGATCTTCCACCTTATATGCAAATTTACTTAGTTGTGAATGTAGAAAACTTGAAACTTTTTTAGCCTCCCATGATCATGGATCAAGATGAGGAAGTTTCAATATCTTCAGTTGATGTTTTTTCACCTGATTACTTGGATGAATTACAAAAATATATCATCCTGGACAAAAGGATGAGGATGTCATGCAGGGGTGATGTTGATTATCTTCGAGTAGGACTAAAAGGCACACATCCAAGTAAGGTAAAGTGGATCGAGAAGGACACAGTGAGGGGAATCTTCCCTCACTTATCTGTTGATTGATCAAAGCTTTTGGTGGTCCAAAAAGCTCTCAGTGGGAAGGTGTGATCCAAAAAATATCCATAGAAGGCTAAGAACCACTCAAAACTCGTAGAGGAAACGCAAAATGCTTAGAATGGCTTCAATAGACAGAGAAAGGGAAAAAATTAAAAATTCCCAAAACTCAGTGAAAATGACAATATCACGAAGGGCGCATCGCAAGATTTCTAATGATGCAAAAGGTTCATCAAATAGAGTTACGTATCAAAAGATATTCGCGGTCAAATTTTTGGTCAACCTAATCTAGTCAGTAGGGATGAGTCAGCATCCGTACTGCTGACGTCAACACCAGTACAGATGAAATAATTGTTCATACAACATATGTGGAAAGCGTAGAGGGTGACACATGTCATGATGACATCAACATGATGATGTGGTAGCACCAGAGGCTGCCACATGTCACTCATTTTTGGACTTTTTAGGTTGACATGTGGACCAATAAAAACATGCCACGTGGAAATCCATACATGACACGTGGCATCCATACAATATGTGAAAGGATGACATGGCATCTGTACGACACATGGCAGGGTGACGTGGCAGGGTGACTATACAAAGAGGTAATGTGGGCCAATGTTTGGCTGCCACATGGCCCAGTCATGGGCTGCCACGTGATAGTGGGAAAATTCCCAATGATGCCCAACAACCAAAAATCCAAAAAAATATATATTAATGGTAGTCCACCAAATCTGGCAGTGGTTCCACCAAATTTGGTTTCATATTCCACTGGCTGCCAAACTTAACTGCCTCCACCAAAATCTTTGTCGTTTTAGTGGCCTCTTCGCCAAAACTGTTGTAACCATATGCTAAAAGGGGAGGCCTACAGGTACGACCTTGAGACCTCCTCCTAACCAACGTTTTAAATAACCTCCACCAACCAATATGCCCAACAACCCTTTAATGCATAACCACCCACAAATATTATAAAAAGGGGGTTTCTGCCAGTGTACGGGGGAGGAAGAGAGCAAGGGCACAGTTGTACAGATAGAGCACGAATTTCGATAATTTTTTCCATTCATTAGTTACAGGTGCAAGCACGAAAACTAAGAGACGTTTGTCTCTTTATCCTGAAAGTGCCAGACTCGGATCGAGGAGTGGAGACAATCATTATTAGGTAATTCGATGCCACAAACATAGTGGTGATGTTTGTTTTCTTATCTGAGCAAATATTTTGTAGCTTAACTTCATAATGAGGTATACTTATGTATTTTGCCCAATTCTTTTGTGGAGTTAATAAAAAGGCCTACCCATTTGAGAGTGAGATCTGGAGACGTAGTTCAGCAGGGAATAACTTTGTTATCAAGTTTTTTTTCATTCATATTTCATGCTTATGTCTCTTTCTTTTTGATCTTTTTCTTCTTTATGGTGCACTTTAGTTTATGCTCATTTAATACAATTCTTTAATAAGTGATCTGAAAATAGAAGTCTGACTTGTTATGCTATGCAAGCACCCGCTACTTCATAAAAATAAACTTTACAGGACCTTGCTTCATGTGTATAAATATGCAAAATAAACTTATGTGTTCAGTTTAATATTCTTCCTTTAAATGTGCATGTATCTTCTTGTAAATGCTTATGTATGAGCAAATTTTCTTTTAAATGGTTATA
>JZKD02S1337010.1:739962-761409 GCA_000966675.3 Picea glauca | reverse complement strand
ATTAAAACCCCAAAAATGACTAATAACACTCTGAAAACGGATCATGGCTCATCCGGGCATGACCTCTTCTACATGTGGCCATAAGCTTCCTTGAGCTTCTCTTTGGCAAAAACACTTGTAAAATTCCTCAAAAGCCTCTGAAACCTGTCCCAATGTGTTCATAGCATAACAATTATCCAAACATGATATTTAAATCACAGAAAACAAGCATAGGCTCACCAAACCATGTCCTCCATCAAAGAGGGCTTCGAACTCCCTGGAGCTTCCTGGAACTTCAATGCTGAAAATATTGCTGAAGAAGTTTTCAAATGGCTGTGAAAATGGCACCAATGGATCCATCACATCCAAAAACCCCTGGCTGGGCTTTTACGGCACCTCAATTGGCCAAAAACTGAGAAAGTTAGACCTCCTCCATTCTCCTCCTTCTACTTTGCTGTAACTGGTTCTATAGAACGCACCTCTGTGTGCATGAACCTAGAACATGATCCCAATGCACGTTATAACCTGGCACCGGGAGCAACCGCGCCAACGGTGCAAACCGTAGGATGGTTAGGGTGCCTCCAGCCCCTAACTGCCTCGACACTTGGGCATATAGCCATGTGACCTTGTGCTGGGCAAAAAGGTGGTTAAGTCAGTTTAAAAACCGTGCAACCTCCATTTGGGGCCCGTGCCAATACTTAACACACAGTTTACATAGCGACAGGTCGTGGTTTCAAACCCCGCGCATATATATAAAATACATAAAAAAAACATTGCAATACAATGTAATATAATAAACCGCGCGCCAAAACATTCGGTTAATGCATATAACAATACAACCGTGCAATAATATAGTTGAAACCACATATGAAATGCACGCGCCCAAAGTACAGAGGGTATGGTCACATGCCAACTCGCAGAACCATGGGTCGGGGCTAAGCCCCGGCCCGCCCCCTTTTACTTTTAAACAATATGAAAATTCATATAAAATAAAACTCGCGCATATAATAAGTGGCATCGTGTGGCCTAATGGCACAACGTACTTTGTGAAGGCGCTTGTATGTTGGGGAGATCCGGGGGTCGAACCCCGCGGCCTCCATATAATTTTAATAAACCAAATATTTAAACCAACAGCCAGTAAATGGGTGCCACGTGGAAGCCCTTCATTGGGCCACGTGGCACCTTTCCATTCGCCTAAAATATGCCACGTGTCACCATATTACTCGCCCACTGACAGCCAATCAACGATTTCCATGTCGACAAGTGCCACATCATCATGATGGTACAACCCTGCCACGTGGCCGTACGGACTGTACGGACAGGTACAGTCAGCATCCCAAATGTTTCCCTATTTGGCTTGGCGAACAGATCGCGATATCTCCTCCATACAGACTCTGTTTGCGAAAGTAAATATACCGCCGGAATTAGGAAGACGAGATGAACGCAATGTTACCATTTTCGTCGCAATCCGAGCACTTTGAAAATTGAGCAAATTTTTGCCCCGTGGTCCAGATTTTGATCAAACCTACACTAACCACCTTTCCTTGGTGTGGGAAACGTAACACACAGAAAATTTTGGACACAATTGCACGCATGGAATCAATCGAACTACAACCAAGTAAGAGGTTATAATCGAGAGCTGCATCAAATACCTCAACTTCAACGTTGACCGATTTTCCTTCCAATGTAATAGGCAACAAGGGAAGAACATCGCAGGGTTTAAAACCAGAGCCATTGAAGGCCTTAAGCATATTATGTGATTCAGTGAGGGGAGGAGAGTTGATACCTTTCCAATAGGAAACAGACATAACACACATCGAGGTGACCTTGTCAATAACAGTTCTATATATATTCTTGTTCTCTACGACAACTTGTATCTAAAACGCTGACTAAGGAGGTAGCCTTGGAATATGATCTTCCAGGTCAAAGATTATCAAATTCATATCTATGGGGTCAATTCCACCGATGGATTTTAATAGTGCCTTCCATTGAGCGGGACAAATTTGAAGGACTTCAAGAGCTGACATCGTGGAGGGTGCTTGTGCTAGATCTTCTACAATATTGTAGTTCTGAGCAGCACGTGCATGAGGATTGAAGGCAGACTTTCGAACAACGCCCTTGGGAGGGGGGAGGAGAACTATATCTAGGCCCGATCGTTCGAGACGAAGAGGACCATTGGGAGGTGAAGTTGAGGGAGGCGGTTGAACCAATGAAGGTGGCATTTCATCAACTTTCTCCTTTGAAGGAGAGTAATCTTTGGCCCGAGTGGTAATAGCAAAGTTGTTCTTTATAGAATCGCCAGTACACATAAGGACATATGAAGTGGTGGAAGGAGAGAGTTGGTCATGAATGACCAATTCAACCTATTGTTAAGAAGGGAAAGGTTGTGACAAAACAGCAGGTGTGGGAGGTTTCGTGGTCCCTTGGAGGAACTTAGTGACCTTAGCACATCTTGGACAATCTTTCATGTAGTGATCATCACCACATATAAGGCAAGGATATCGAGGTTTACGCTTATCCTTATCATCAACAGGTTGAACTTTGGTTTTTTTGGATTGCATATTATTATTATTTTTATCCTCCTTATTCCTACCCTTTCCCTTTTTAGATTTATTTTTGTCAGCAAGGGTAGATTGAACAGAGTTAACCTCATAAGTTTTGTTGGTGGAAGGGGTGGGAGTCGAAGCATTTTGAACATTAGAAGCAGTAGATTTGGGATTGGTGTGAGTGGCTGACATGGATTTAGCATCAGCATGGAAAGTGCCAATCACACTGTCAGCAGTGTGAGAAGCTTCTAGGGTTGTTGAAGTAGTAGTGGTATAAGGATGAGGAGCGTCAGGGAGAAAGTCATAAAGAGTGTCTGTTTGAGAATAAACAAGATCTAGATACTGAGCACAACTGATCGCCTTCTCTTCAGTGACAACTCCACCCATGGAAATGTCAAAAGAGATTTTATTCACGAATGATTTAGTGAACCATTCAACCAGTAACTGATCAGGAAGATCGAGTTTGATCAAACTTCGTCTTCCTCTCCACTCATGGATGTGATCGGAAATATGAGTGGTCGAATTTTGATTAAAGGAACTCAAAATCCTGGTTCTTGTCTCATAGCAGATTGTCAATTGGTAGTGTGTGAGAAAAGCCATGTCTAGGGTGTTAAATTCGTTGAAGAAACCTCATGGTAATTCTATATACCACTCTGCAGCAGAACCCATGAGAGTTCATTGGAAGAGTCGTAACTGAATGGAGTCTTCCGTCAAAGAGTTGGACAAACACCAAAGGTGAAAAGTCATAACATGGTTGTTTGGGTCTTCTCTCAGCTTACCATCAAATTTGAGAATTGTCGGATGGTATCTTGGTCGGTATAACGGGCTATCAAGGAGAATGTAAGATAGGGTCATTCAAGATTCTATAAAAGTCGGATAGATCCAAAGTGGCCAAAAAGGGCAACCATCTATTCATGTGAGGGTACTGCTGACTTTGGGGAGGAAGTCCCATCAGTATACTAGTAGGACTGTATGCAGTTTGAGTGTAAGGAAAAGGTCCTGACAGATTCAAACGTGGATGTGGAGGCATGTAGCCCATAGGGTTGTACTGATTAGGAATGGTCCCTTGAAAAGGGATACTATAATTAACGTTCGAACCCCAAATGGGATTGGAAGAACCCAGATAAGACTGACCTGAACTAGGGGGTATGAAAGAGATAATCTAATTTTGTTGCCCCCCAGATGATTGTGGATTTCCTTGAAGGAAAAATGTCCAATATTGGGCTAGTGATCCTGGTATGTTATGTCCATAGGGTGGGTTATAACCTCCAACTGGGGGTTGTCCTCCAAGAGAGGATTGTGTTCCAATTTGAGTTTTACCCCCAAATTGAGTTTGCCCTCTAGGATTGAATTTCCCTCCAATGGGAATCTGATAACTAGAAGTGAATGATTGAGTGGTGCATCCAATTGGATTGGATCCACTTGGGCCAGATCCTCCAATAAAAGGAGGATAAGACCCTTCAAATAGGACCTGGGAAGGTGTCGGAAAAAAACCAGAAGTAGCAATGTATCCACGAGGAATGAAAGTTCCAGAAACTCTTGATGGAATCTGGGTAGGAATGGGAATGGAAGTATTCACAGCATTATACCCAGGAGGAAGTGACATGATAGGTCTAGACAAAAGTGGTGTACCAATGGGAGCTTGGCTAACCATTGTATTCCTTGTGGGAACAGTTGTAGCATGTGGGACCATTGTAGAATGGGCCATCTGGATAGGAATAGTTGAGCTAGGACCAACTGACTGTGCATCCGAACCAACGAAGATATAGCTACTTGTACTAGAAAAGTGATCTAGAGGTATTGTGTAGGAGACAGATGTTTCGGGAAGTTTAGAGACAACATGTGTATCACCACCTACCCCTGATCCATAAAGGTCTCGCATCGTGCGAGGTGGTATTCTAAATATTTCAGTAGTCTATAAGGGATCCCTGACTCCAGGGCCTGAATGGGGTCCGGTCGAAATTCCATAAGTGTCAACAACAAGTTCTCCAGACGAATTCAGTCAAAGAATACGTCTCTTGTATCCAAGAGGAGTGTGGAAAGATTCTAGAGAATCAGAAACAATTCAGAAACTTTCTAAAGAAGAGAAACCTTCCTCTTGTGAAGTTGTGGCATCCTGGACCTCACTCTGTTGAGGGGAGCCCTCCAGGTCACCAATTCTTTTATTGGATAAATCGGTGAATGAGGACATAAACTAATCTCCCTAGATCCAACTGGATCTAAAACAAAACAAGACAGGACAAGATTCTTTCCCTAGGTTACAATCATTGGATTTACTACCAAAGAAGGAATGGATGACATACCTTTGAAATCACTTCCTTATTTCTCTGTTGTCCTTGCTTCGCTCTAGTTCTCTTGTGAAATCAGATCTATAATGACACAAACCAACCCAAGTGAAAGCAACAATAGTATATTCAATGAAAACCTAAACATATGATCAAGGAGTCATGTAATAAAATGAGAATGATTTTATGGGAAAGAAACATGCCACCGTATTATATTAAATAAAAGTGGAAGATACAACCAAACCACCTTGATGTCACAATCTCCCTTTCAGTGGTCCTTCGTTCCAACACACACACACTTGCTCTGAATTTGCATGAAGATGATCCACAAAATCTTGATGGATAAATGGAGACCTCAAGCATCAATTAAAACATGATTCCTCACACAGTCTTCAGCCTATTCCTCCAACAATTCCTTGCTCAATATTGCTTCTCCTTGCTTAACCTTTTCCATGAGAAACCTATCATTATATAGGAGAAGGAGAAGTGGTTAAAGGGATTAGGATGATCCCATCATATCAGAGAAGTCAGTAGGATCACAACCATCCAGACCCCACTTCACATTCTAGAAGATTCTCCTTCTAGAAACTTCGTGAACTTCTTTCTTCTTTTATCTTTCAAATGCTGTCGCACCTTGCCTATATAGTAGCCTGCGGAAACCCCGGGGGGCAGGAATAGAGCATCCTATGAAAATCAATGATTTTTGCAATGTGTACTACTATCAGCTTGTGGCGTCATTCTAAAAACATGCCTTTTAGAGGGAGAATTCAGTCATTTTTCTCATGCAAAATATCCTCTTGAGAGCCTGAACACATGCTTGTAGAATCATCATCAGGGTCACCAAAATAATGTGTAACAAAATGCCCCCCAAAGTATGAGTATGAAACTCGAGAGGACCAAAATACTTTGTAAAATGCGTGTGTGTGTCAGGAACAAATAACGCACCAAGAAGGAACCTGCAAACAATCAAGCATATGCGCAATATAATACCATTTATGATGTAGGCATTCCCATTCTCAGACTAAACATGATTTAAATCATAAATGTCAGTCATGGCCACCAAGTATACATTTTGGATCCATGTCACTAAGAGGATACATAGCCACCAGGAATACACTGTGGATCTATGTGTTAACAAACTTGCTATCAGGACATAGCCACGAGACATACAAAGTGGATCTGTGTGTCAATACAAATCATAAATACTCCATCGCAACTTGGACCAAAAAATTATGATATCCAGGGTCTTCAATTCCATCATCTGGAAGTACAAATCTATCCATGCGATTACAGGAGCTGAAGTTGAGCATGGTAGAAACCATTTGATTACTGATCATTGATGAAAATTGTTAACAAATGCAAGGGAAATCACCCTCGATGTCAATGACTCCCAAGGTACCTTAGTACAATCCAACTAATGTGAACAAATGAGCTGAGGTCGAACACTTGATAGAATCTCTCGATCAGGGACCAATGATGTGAACCCACTGTCGAAAGCGAAGAAACCTGCCATCGAGGCATGCAGGCTCTAAGGTACTAAATGATTTCTAAGTTCTGTTCCCTGATGATGAGTTGAAATCGACAGGAAAAGACTCGTCACAGGAGGGCCTTGATGTATCCCCCATCAATGACATGAAATAAGTAACATATTTAGGGTAGATCAAAGGTATGAAAATGATTTGAAACTGACACGGGGAAGGCCGACATGGTAGGAATTGACAATTGCAGATGGCCGACTAGATAGAGGGATTTTTTGGACTACTCTTGAACATATGAATGACAGGACAATGGTCTTGGTAGCATTGAGTCAAGGACGACCCAAGATATGAACTTGCAAAAATTAAGATGAGAGACAAATGGATTTCACAACCTGGATATAATAAAAAATGGGGCGTCATGTTCAAGAGCGACTATTATTGCCACTAACAAAAATACAGAGACACATTTCTTTTCCAAAATTTCCCCCACCATTTCTGGCGAGTACCTGTTTATTTTTGCGCAAGCTTGAGGAGGATAATATATGCTTGTCGATGTAATCTCATCCTTTTGACAAGTGCCTTGGAGTATGTTTAACGAACCCTAAGAAAGAGTGGTTCGGTCCCGTACGGGTCTTTCGATGCTTGTTTAACGAGTCCAAAGATAGAAAACTCGAGGGTTTTTCACGTTTATAGAGTCTGAAAAACACTTAAATAGAACTCTCTCGGTTCCTTTTTCATAAAGTAGTTCGATGAGACCATAAAAGTGATAAAATATTTCCCATCAAATGTTTTCTTCAAATACTTTTATGAGCGTGAAAAGAACAAGGTCATTCGACAATCTTTTCATTTTTATGGAGCGTGAAAAGAGCTTAAAGGATACTCCATGAGTTTCGCTTTTCGTGTTACCATGACGAGTACGAAAAGATGAAAAAAATATACTTGGTTTCATTCTCATCATTTTCGAGCATAAGAATGAACAAAGACTAGGCTCGAGGTTTTTCTAAAAAAACCTAAAAAGTACTTGTACATGTGATGAACAGAAAAAAAAAAATGACGAAAAATATCCATACTTCATTGTTCAGGATCCTAGTTCTTCCATCTGCGAGAAAAAAAAATACTCACGAGACCATTAGACCTTTAGGTTTTGATAAAATGCATTTAAATAATACGAAATATTAATAGAAAAAGAAAAAAGTGAAATAAATATGCGTAAAATCTCTTTTTACTATTTCATTTGTATTTTGCCCAAAACTTGCCTAGAAACCCTGTTTTTACCTCAGACTTTGGCTGTCGATTGTGGGAGGTATGGGTGACCATTCAGCGAATGGCTTCCATCAAAATGGTAATCTCCTCATCTTGTTTCTTTTCATTAGATTAAATTTCATTTTTGTTGGTTTAAAAAAGGATTTTTGAGTTGATTTTTAGGCCGTAGGTGCGCACAGGTACCGCCGCAGGAAACCTATATTGGGACCTGTGGAAATCAAAGGTTTCCAAATGTGGATTGTGGTTCACCTACAAAAACCCCGCACTATGTGTAGCACCCTACCTGTGGCAGTCTAAAATAAAAAAAATCTTTGCTTGCGTTTAGCCAATAAAATCTTTTCAGATCAGCAAATGAGGATGCTAACTTCCCTCTATTGTCTCAATGCAGGTTTTGATCATCAAAATGCTCAAGTGGAGGGGGAGGGAACATGAGGATGATGATTTCATGGCCTTGAATTATCTGGGCACTATAAATGCCCTCCGATAGTGTGGGTTACCGAAATTATTTAAAATACAGGGCATGAGGGCCCAACTAAGGTTACTCGAGTACCTGGTCCACATGTGGGACGTAGACCAACAGGTTTTCCATGTGGATACCCACATTATTTCCTTAGATATAGAAGATATCTATTTTTTGATGAGGTTATCTTATCATGGATCCCGTGTGACATTAATAAGGGGCAGAGGTTGTGGCCTACCAATGAGCGAGTACATCCGTCGATACTGTGAACCCAAGGCTGAGAGATGCAAAGGTAAGTCAGCCATCAGAGGTGTTCGATATTTAACTCTCCTGACCATTGTTTTACCATTGCACATATGGTGGGGAGTGCATCTCTCCATATGTCCCTCCAAAGCTATTTTAAGTATGTCGTGGAATGCATGGAACCTTGAGTGTTCAACTGGTGAGATGGTGTTCTTCGAAGCATGAAGACACAGCTGACCAAAAGCAAGAATGGGGACCTGAAGTAATTCAAGTATGGATCTATTTTAGTGTCTTTCTTCCTAGAGTCATTCCCCCATTTACGATTATAGGTAGAGTGCGGTATACCAGCCCCATGATATCCAAGGATGAAGAGGTGGTGCGACCCCATGGCTTGGCACGTAGCAGGCCCCATCATCAAATACAATGATGCATACTTTGACTGGTTGAGGCCTCAAATGCTGATGATAGACAATTACACCTATGATGGCTTGGATTTCCGAGGAAACCTCGACTTGTTCCTACCTGAGGGATTTCAGTGGGAGACTTAGGTAAGAAAAACATTTTTGGTTTTATAATATTTTTGTGAATTTTAAATATAAGATGTTTTTTATCCTTTCAATCCAAAGGCTAATCAAAACTTTTGACAATACAGATGTAGGTCCACATCGGCCTCTGGGTACATCCCCTATTCAAAGACGAGGGGAAGCAACTGTGGTAGAAGGATGGGATACTGGTGACTATGAGGCTGTCGATCAGAACCTAGAGGGATTGACAACAGATATCCCAGACATCTCCATCGATGAGATTCTGAGACTTTATCAGTGCCATACTGTGGGTTTCTCTGGTTCAATTAGTCGACTACTTCGTAGGGTAGCACGGTAAATAGTATGTTACGGTGAGAAACATCCTTGATGATATTTTGTATATGAATCCAAGAGCCTCTCATTTTGATATTTTTGGTCTTCAGATGAAAACACCTTTTTGTAAAACACTTTTATCATTATATATATACATGAGGCTTCTACCAACTTACTTGATTTAATATGAATTGTGGTTGGATTTACATGTGTCTCAAATGTTTGTCTAACACATAATTAGCTAATGCATCTGTTAATTTATTTAGACATCTAGGAATATGTTGATATTCAATGTAATCAAAGTAACATTCCAAGGGGAAAATTAGTAGATATACCTGTAATAACGTAGGACTTTGGATAACATAGACATTACACAACTGTAGTACCACTAACTGTGAATCAATTCATACAACAAGATGATGGATTCCAAGTGAAATAGCATCGGTCAACAATTTGATGACCACACTATACTCTACGATATTGTTAGTTGCACAATCGAGGAAAACACTGTGTAGACTGATTAACTCGGTCGTAGGTTCATATATTTCCCAAGCAGCAGATGCTAAGTTCTGAGTACTACGAATAGCACTATCGGCGAAGCCAATGTAGGGTAGCAAAGACACCGACATTTGGAAACCAAGCACAATGCAAGGTAAGTAGTTGAAGTTTGAAACCAAATAATGAAAAAGTACACAAAAGTAACACATAAGAGTATGATACGATAAAAATACAAGAACTCATGAAAAGATGACCTAAGCATAGTACTTCTTTAAGTAAAACCCATTTCTGGGTTCACTCAAAGAAATGTCATCATAATCTACTAACTCATAGGCTCCCTCCTCCAACACTCATTTGACGATGTAAGGGCCTCGCCGCATAGCCTTGAATTTTTTGGCCCCTAGTAAATCACGATCTTGTTCATAGAGGATAACTAGATCACCTTCGGAGAAAACATGCGGCTTGACATGCTTGTTATATTCGTCTTTCACGTGTTTCTTTTGGGTTTCAATAACTAGGGCAACATCATGACGGGTTTCATCTAAGTGCATCAGATACAATAGACGTTCTTCCTCAGCAAAGGTGTTCGGGAGAAGTTCAATGGGTAGATTAAAATATGGTATCTCACATTCAATCGACAGAACATCTTCGATACCATACACTAACTGAAAAGGCGTAAATCCTGTAGCAGACTTCACAGATATCCGATAGGCCCATAATGCTGAAAATAACATCGTGTGCCAACTTGTCTTATGAATTCTTATTATCTGTCGAAGCATGGTGATAAGAACTTTGTTTATCACTTCAACTTAGCCATTCGCTTGTGGATATTAAGGGGTTGATTTTTCATGCCGAAGACCCAACTTTTCGGTAATCTTAGACATCATGAAATTTCAAAAATGGCTACCGTGATCAGTAACGATAGCTTCTGGGATTACAAATCGAGTGATGATGTGATTGAATATGAATAGGGCTGCAGTTTTTCTGGTATTATCGAATGTAGGCATCACCTCGGCCCATTTCGTGAAATAATCCATGGCTACGATGATATATCCATGCCCTCTGACCAAGTGAGGGTTACATGTCATGAAATCAATGCCCCACTTTTTGAAAGGTCCAACGAAAACTACAGGGTGTAAAGGAGCAGGGTGAGATCTTATCTTGTTATTGTACGTTTGACAAGCATGGCACTTCTAAATGGAAGTTATACGGTCTTTAAACAAAGAAGGCCAGAAGTACCCTGCTCGTAAGATCTTTTCAGCAGTGGCATACTCGGATATATGACCAGGACATGCTCTAGAGTGGAAATATTTCAAATCTTTCTCAGCCTCATCAAAGGTGAGACATCCTCAAAAGATAGAGTCAACACCACGGCGATAAAGAGTGTCACTGAGAATTATGTATTGATGAGCTTGATATCGTATGAAACGATGATCTGTACTAGAGAGGCCGGGCCGGAAATTTTGAGTCCGGAGATATATGATAATATCTCCATACCAAGCATCATCAGAACTGATCAGAAAAAAGGATTCATCAAGAAGAGAATCCTCTACCACATTTTTTGTCTCAGCTGAGGGAAGGTCACATATCAATTCAGAAAATACCAAAGATTTCTTATACTTAGCACGTTCAAACTCTAAGTCGAACTCTTGGAGAATCACTATCCTTTTGGAGTACTTTCCCTCTAGCAATTGGTGTGTAAAGATGTGCTGCAGAGGGTTGCAATCAAACATAACCGCGGTCTTGAGTAATAGGATATAGTGATGAAAACATTGGACAACTTGAACAGCTGCCAAGGCCAGTTTTTCCACATGTAAATATTTTGGCTTCGGTAGTTGTGAGACTCCGACTCAAATAATAAATTACATGTTCATCGTGCGAGTCATATTCTTGGACTAACACCATGGAAATGGTAGAGTCTGAAGCGGCGAGATAGAGGAAATAGTCTTGACTATAATCTAGTGGGAAAAGAAGTGGTGTATGGGTCAAAGCAAGTTTCAAAGCTTCGAAGGCTTTGTTGGTGGTCTCGTCCTATATGAATTCATAGCCTTTCTTCAATAGGCAGGTAAATCCTAGTGTTAACTAAGTGTAATTCGGGATGAATCGGCGTAAAAATTTTGCCTTCCCTTGCAAATTTTGGAGTTGGCGTAAAGTAGAAGGAGGAGGTAAATTAAGTATAGCCTCAACCTTCAAAGGGTCCACCCTAATTCCATGAAGTGACACAATAAAACCCAGGAGTCGGTCGGACTCCACATTAAAAACACATTTATGAGGGTTCAAGCGTATCCAATAGAAATGACAGCGAAGGAAAATGGCTCGGAGGTGTGCCGAATGGTCCTGGCTATGCATGGAATGTGTCGGGAGATCATCTAGATACAGTTGTACGATGTGATTGATATCGTGAAAAGCATAAGACATGGCACGTTGAAAAGTCACACTAGCATTCTTCAAATTGAAAGGTAGTTTCTGATAGGCAAAGGTACCCCAAGGACAAATGAAAGTATTTTTTTGTTGATACGCGGGTAAAATGTTAATCTGATTATAGCTGGAGAAACCGTCCATTAATGAGAAGATTTCACTCCCAGCACAATCATTGAATATCTGGTCGACAAAGGGGGTTGAAAAGTTTTCCTTAGGACAATATTTATTGATATCCCTATAATCGACGCATACACGGATCATGCCTTGTTTTTTATTTACCGGAACTAGATTGGATACCTAATCAGTTAAAGCCATAGGATAAATAAAACTAGCCTTGAGAGGTTTTTCAACTTTGAGCTTAATAGCGACGGCTTTATGAGGGTGGACTGGGTGAAGTCTCTGCCGAACAGGTTTAGCATCTAGATAGGTCTTTATTTCATGTACAACTATATCGAGGTCAATACCCATCATCTCTTCATAGCTCCATGCGAAAACGTCACAAAATTCTTGAAAAAGAGACTTATAGGTGATGGCTTCGTCAGTGGAACATGAAGCTCTGGTGTGCACAATCGTCGAATATCTGGTCGACAAACAGGGTTGGAAAGTTTTCCTTAGGAAAATATTTATTGATATCCCTATAATCGACGCATACACGGATCGTGCCTTGTTTTTTATTTACCGAAACTATATTGGATACCTAATCGGTTAAAGCCACAGAATAAATAAAATCAGCCTTGAGAAGTTTTTCAACTTCGAGCTTAATAGCAATGGCTTTATGAGGGTGGACTGGATGAAGTATATGTCAAACATGTTTAGAATCTAGATAGGTCTTTATTTCATGTACAAGTATATCAGGTTCAATACCCGGCATCTCTTCATAGCTCCACACGAAAACGTCACGAAATTCTTGAAAAAGAGACTTATAGGTGACGACTTCATTAGTGAAAAATGAAGCTCCGATGTGAAGATTTTCGACAACTCTAGGTTTAATTGATATGTCAAGATTAATGGTGGGAGAAATTTTACTCAAGTTCCCTTCATAAATCACATCATGTGTTGAGTCAGGAATAGAGGAATTGACAACAACGGTCGACGAAGTTGAAATCCATTGGTAACTCTCGATGGTGTGTTGTTCGAGGAAGAGAATGGAGCGATGATGTCCATTGTCCCATCGGGTGTCTTCCATGGAAATAACTGACATGATCATCTCATCCATAGGAAAGATGACGTGAAACGGATTGGGAGATGAATCACCAAGAGAAGGAGTAGAAGGGGTTGTCGATTGAATGACTTGATAAGAAGATTCAATCGGACTTAAGGGCATTTGTTCTCCATAGCGAAGATAATCATAGGGGTCAGGTACTATCCACGGGTCATGAGATGCAGGGGTTTCATGAAGAGAGGTTGAAATCATGTTGATTGAGGTGACAAAAGGAGGTGGAATGTTAGGTGGTGAGATTGGGAATGTACCCATCAAGGTTGAATCTTTTATAAGACCCACACCGACATTCTCGTACCTGGGAGGTGTCATCGAAATAAAGGGTACATTGCTAGTATGAGAATTAAAGTTAAAGAAGGCCAGTTGATCTGTAGCAACCACCTTTCCTTGGTGTGGGAAATGTAACACATGGAAAAGTGTGGACACAACTGCATGCATGGAATCAATCCATCTATGACCAAGTAAGAGGTTATAATCAAGAGGTGCATCAAAGACCTGAACTTTGACGTTGACCGATTTTCCTTCCAATGTAATAGGCAATGAGGGAAGAACACCATAGGGTTTAAAACCAAATCCATTGAAGGCCTTAATCATATTATGTGATCCAGTGAGGGGAGGAGAGCCTATGGCTTTCCTACAGGCAACAGACATAATGCACATCGAGGAGCCCTCATCAATAATGGTTCTACAAATATTCTTGTTCTCTACGACAACTTGTATCTGAAACATTAACTGAGGAGGTAGCCTTGGAATGTGATCTTCTAGGTCAAATATTATCAAATTCATATCTGTGGGGTCAATTCCACCGATGGATTTTAACAGTGTCTTTCGTTGAGAAGGATAACTTTGAAGGACTTCGAGTGTTGACATCGTAGAGGGTGCTTGGACCAGATCTTCTACAATACTATAGTTCTGAGCAACACACGCATGAGGATTGAAGTCATACTTTTGAACAATGCCCTTGGGAGGGGGGCAAAGAAATGTATCTAGATCCAGTCGTTCGAGATGAAGAGGACCATTGTGAGGTGAAGTTGAGGGAGGCGGTTGAACCAATGAAGGTGGCATATCGTCAAATTTCTCCTTTGAAGGAGAGTAATCTTTGGCCTGAGTGGTAATAGAAAATGTCGTTCTTCTTAGAATCACCAGTACACATAAGGACATATGAAGTGGTGGAAGGAAAGGATTGGTCATGAATGACCAATTGTGCCTTTTGTTGAGAAGGGAAAGGTTGTGAAAAAATAACAAGTGTGGGAGGTTTTGTGGTCCCTTGGAAGAACTTAGTGACCTTGGAACGTCTTGGAAAATCTTTAGTGTAGTGATCATCACAATAGATAAGACAAGGATATCGAGGTTTATGCTTATCCTTATCATCAGTAGGTTACGTTTTGGTTTTTTCGGATTGCAGATTATTATTATTTTTATCCTCCTTATTCCTACCCTTTCCTTTTTTAGATTTATTTTTGTCAGCAGTGGTAGATTGAACAGAGTTAACCTCAGAAGTTTTGTCGGTGGAAGGGGTGGGAGTTGGATAATTTTGAACATTAGAAGCAGTATATTTGGGATTGGTGTGAGTGGATGATGTGGATTTAGCGTTAGCATGGAAAGTTCCAATCACACTGTCAGTAGCGTGAGAAGCTGTTGGGGTTGTTGAAGTACCAGTGGTAGAAGGATGAGGAGCGTCAGGGAGCAAGTCGTAAAGAGTGCTCGTTTGCGAATAAATGAGATCTAGGTACTGAGCATGACTGATCGCTTTCTCTTCAGTAACAAATCCACTCATGAAAATGTCATGAGAGATTTTATTCACGAATGATTTAGTAAACCGTTCAGCCAATAACTGATCAGGAAGATCGAGTTTTATCAAACATCGTCTTCTTATCCACTCATGGATGTGATAGGAAATATAAGTGGCTGAATTTTTCTTAAAGGAACTCAAAATCCTGGTTTCTATCTCATAACGGATTGGCAGTTGGTAGTGTGTGAGAAAAGCCATGGCTAGGGTGTTGAATTCATTGAAGAAACCTCATGGTAATTTTATATACCACTTTGCAGCAAAACCTGTGAGAGTTCGTTGGAAGAGTCATAACCAAATGGAGTCATCCATCAAATATTTAGACGAGCACCAAAGGTGAAAAGTCATAACATGGTTGTTTGGGTCTTCTCTCAGTTTACCATAAAATTTGGGAATGTCGGATGGAAGCTTGGCCGGTATAACGAACCAATGAGGAGAATGTAAGATAGGGTCATTCAAGATTATAGACAAGTCATGTAGATCCAAAGTGGCCAAAAAGGGAAATTGTCTATTCATGTGAGGGTACTGGTGACTTTGGGGGGGAAGTCCCTTCGGTATACCAGTAAGACAGTAAGCAGTTTCAACATAAGGCAAAGGTCCTGACAGATTCAGATGTGGATGTAGAGGCATGCAGCCCATAGGGTTGTACTGATTAGGAATGTTACCTTGAAAAGGGATACTAGAATTAACGTTCAAACCCCAAATGGGATTGGAAGAACCCAGATAGGACTGACCCGAACTAGGGGGTATGAAAGAGCTAACTTGAGGTTGTTTACCCCCAGACGATTGTCAATTTCCATGATGGAGAAAGTTCCAATATTGGGCTAGTGATCCTGGTATGTTTTGTTCATAGGGTGGGTTATAACCTCAACTTGGGGGTTGTCCTCCAAGAGAGGATTGTGTTCCAATTTGAGTTTGACCCCCAAATTGAATTTTCCCCCCAGGGTTGAATTTCCCTCCAATGGGAATCTGATAACCAGAAGTGAATGATTGAGTGGTGCCTCCAATTGGATTAGAGCCACTTGGGCCAGATCCTCCAATAAAAGATGGATAAGACCCTCTAGAGAGGACCTAGGAAGGTGTCGGAATGAAATGAGAAGTAACATTGTACCCAGGAGGAATGAAAGTTCCAGAAACTTTGGATGGAATATGGGTAGGAATGGGAATGGAAGTATTCAAAGAATTATACCCAGGAGTAAGTGACAGGAGTGGTCTAGACGAAAGTGGTTTACCAATGGGAGCTTGGCTAACCACTGTATTCCCTATGGGAATAGTCATAGCATGTGGGACCATTTTAGAATGGGCCATTTGTAGAGGAATAGTTGAGCTAGGAACAACTGACTCTGCATCCGAACCAATGAAGATATATCTAGTTGTACTAGCAAAGTGATCTAGAGGTATCGTGTAGGAGATAGACGTTTCGGGCAGTTCAGAGATAACAGGTGTATCAAAACCTGCCCCTGAGCCATAAAGGTCTTGCACCATGTGAGGTAGGCTTCTAAATTTGTCAGTGGTCCAGAAGGGATCCCCATCTCCAAGGCCTGAATGGGGTCTGGTCAAAATTCCATAAGTGTCAACAACAAGTTCTCCGGACAAATTCAACCGAAGAATACGTCTCTCGTATCCAAGAGGAATGCAGAAAGCTTCTAGAGAATCAGAAACAATTCAGAAACTTTCTAAAGAGGTGGAACCTTCCTCTTGTGAAGTTGTGGCATCTTGGACCTCACTCTGTTGAGGGGAGCCCTTTGGGTCACCAATTTTTTTATTGGATAAATCAGTGAATGCAGACATAAACTAATCTCCCTAGATCCACCTAGATCTAGAACAAAAGAAGACGTGACATGACTCTTTCCCTAGGTTACAATCATTGGATTTACTACCAAAGAAGGAATGGATGACATACCTTTGAAATCGCTTCCTTATTTCTCTGTTGTCCTTTCTTCACTTCGATGCTCTTGTGAAATCAGATCTGCAATGACACAAACCAACCAAAGTGAAAGAAACAATAGTATATTCAATGAAAACTTAAACATGTGATCAAGGAGTCATGTAATAAAATGAGAATGATTTTATGGGAAAGAAACATGCCACCGTATTATATTAAATAAAAGTAGAAGATACAACCAAACCTCCTTGATGTCGCAAGTTCCCTTTCAGTGGTCCTTCATTCCAACACACACACACTTTCTCTGAATTTGCATGAATATGATCCACAAAATCTTGATGGATGAATGGAGACCTCAAGCATCAATTAAAATAGGATTCCTCACATAGTCTTCAGCCTATTCCTCCAACAATTCCTTGTTCAATCCTTCTTCTCCTTGCTTAACATTTTCCATGAGAAACCTATCATTATATAGGAGAAGGAGAAGTGGTTAAATGGATTAGAATGATCCCATCAAATCAGAGAAGTCAGTAGGATCAGAACCATCCGGACACCACCTCACATTCTAGAAGATTTTCCTTCTAGAAACTTCGTAAACTTCTTTCTTCTTTTAGCTTTCAAATGCCACAATGCCCTGCCTATATAGCAGCCTGCGGAAACCCCGTGGTCCAAGAATAGAGAAGCATGCGAAAATCAAGGATTTCCGCACTGTGTACTACTATCAGCCTACGACGTCATTCTATAAACATGCCTTTTAGAGGGAGAAAGCAATCATTTTTCTCACATAAAAGATCCTCTTAAGAGCCTGAACACATGCTTGTAGAATCATCATCAGGGTGACCAAAATAATGTGTAACAAAGAGCTCCTCTTCTCTCTTATTGTTTAAATAAAAATGAAAATCTGATTTAAATATATATGAATGATGTTTTCCCATGAATTAAATATAATTTCATCCTCTGATGAAAAGGTTAGAGAAGCGGGGAAAATACAAACTGAAACATCACATTGATTGGGTATAAGATCATCTCTGGTATGAAAATAAAAAAATAAATATAAAAAAATCAAAACGATTAGAAAGTGACTACGAGATAGAGAAAATTGGAAGTTTCATCTGAACAAAAACTCATGTGAAATGATGATTGATTCATAGTATGATGTTTTGAATGTTTGATATAACGGTTTCTTCCTCTCTCCCTAGTTATTTCTACAAACAATATTATTTCTTCTTTCTCATCATTTTAATCCTTGTAGAAATCATAAAACTTAGCCTAATGCTAAAAACTTAGAAGCATATTTTCAAAATAGGTCGGGTGATTTTTTTATGTTTCTTTAATTTTAATTGAAAAAGTATGTCTAGGATAATCCTAGTACATTTAGCTCTAATATCATAATTCAACTAACAAATTGGCTCAAGGTTTATCCCTGAAATGAATAAATTTTCCCAAAATTTACCTATAGGTGAAGGTACACTTAGAATTGGAAGAAAAACTAGTCTCGGAGTATTCTTAAAATTGTAGACAGACCTTCTTTTTTCATTAAGATCTTAAACAAATGTCATCCCTTGTATTTTACATACAAATTGATTGCCCCCACTTCAAAATGATAGAATCAAAGACAGATGGTGAAAGTAAATTCAATTAATGGAGATATAGATAACTTCACCGGGATACTGAACATGCTCGTTGGAAGTGAAGCAATATCTATGATATATGTAAGGTTGTATTACACATCTATATAATATACTTTGTTATTTAGTTATATTTCAATAATATTTATATCCTTAACCAAATGAGATTCCTTAAATAAACATATTTTACATCTATATAACCTTGAAGAGCGAATGGAGTTGGTCAAAATCTGATATTTTGTTAAAATTACTTTGATTATACTAAACAATTATAGAATCAATTTTAAGGAAGGAAAACACTTATTATATTGGCTTCAAATCAATCACCAAGTGTGCTTTAATATTTTTATATTTTTTCTATATATGATCAAATTGCAAATAAAATAAAAAAAGATTCTTTCAATAAAAGAAGCAATAATGACTCCATTTACCCAATAAGTGTTGATGATTACAGCAACGTGAGACATTCTCCAGGACAAAGATTGATTGAGTCAACCTGAGAGAAAGCCCCTAAGATGGGAGTGTGGTTCCTATATGAGACAGGGCTAGAACGTAGAGATGGCCTCCTCCTTATAGATTGTTGAGAAGAACTCCAGATGATTATCCTATGTAATATAGTGAGAAAGGAGATCTACAGAGTTGGACGTGTTTGTGGTTGAGCACAAGGGGAACCTGTGAAATCCCAAAGTGTTGGGTGCATCATCATGAGATAGAGATGAAGATGATGTATTAGCCTCCTCTGAGCAGAGAGTTGATGAGAAACTCCATATGACTCTCCTGTGTAATGAAGTGGGAAAGAAGATCTGTTGAGTGGGCATGCCTATGGACGAGCACATGTGAACATGTTAAGCCCTAATATTGGCTCATTACCCCTTAATTGGGGCATATTACATTAGTAGTGTTATTTTATTTATGTCATATTTATTCCATTAGTTGTAATTATACCTCCTAGTCTCCTATATATACAAAGGAGACATTTTCATTTGGAATCATCTTGTACTTGAACATTTATGTGGGGTAAAAGGAGGTTTCCCCCTCGAAGAGGCTTGCTATCTGAAATTATCTCTTTTTCAAGGCGTTGAGTACTTATTCAGAGGTTTTACTATGCTATATTGATATTTGGTTCTTAACATATGGTATCAGAGCTCAAGGTCTTGGGGTTTCGCTGCTACATCTGAGACACCTTGGAATTTTTGCTACAACTTTTTTTATACAATGTTTCAGAAGAAATGTCTCAGAGGATATTTAGTAGACATATCAAGGTACTTTGGGTTAAAATTTCATCTCCTAAGGCCTTATACTTTAGGAGATACAACCTATGCAAGATAGGGTTTTGGAATCATCCTGAATTGAGTCATTGTGGAAGTTTCGCTATAAAAATGTTTCTGTAATGTTTCAGACCCTAAAATCCAGAGGATATTCATAGAAATTAGTAAGGTATATGTGGTAAAAATTTCAACTTCTGGGTCATCTTAAATTTGTAGATACACCCTGTGGAAGATAGGGTATCTAACTAGTCCTATTAACTAGTCTCGAGAAGGTGTTCCAGGTAAAACAATCATAACTTCTTCCTAGAGTATCCAAATTGAGTGAGACTAGTTTCATTGGATAATGGACTGTCTTTAGTATTTATGGTATGAGTTTCAAATTTTATATCAATTAGTTTGTGTGGGGCACGCTATACAAGTGATATCTTCTAGAAAGGTCAAAAATCAACAAGTTGTGGGGAAGTTACCATAAATTCCACTTGGCACATCCAATTTTGATCAGATCTGTGGCATTGTAGAGACGAAATATTAGATAACTACATCAAGGAAATTTTCATACCCAGAAGGGCCGAAACTTCAGAGATACGACAGAAGAAATATTGTCTAGCAAAACCACCTCAAAATCAAGGTTCAAAAGTAATACTTGGCCAACATGCCACCCAAAAAGGGAACTTCTAAACCAAATAAGCTTCTGGACAATCCTGCTTGGACTCTTGATGAAGGTGAAGAAATGGGTAGGGACATAAATGTTTTACAAAAGAAGATAGTAACAAATGATGAACTACAAAAATGATGGATTCAACGGAAGCTAAGTTTGAGGCAATGAATACTAAGATGGATGGTTTAAAAGAGGATATCATGGAAGTATTGAAAAATTTCATAATAGAGAAGACACCTGAGAGTGAAAATGCATCCCATGAAATTCATGATGAGGACACAAGGAAGGTGAATCAAGAATGGATAAACTCCAACTTTGGGTTAAAGACCAGCCACGTTCCTAAGATCGATATGAGGAAGTTTGATGGCAAGGACCCAATCACATGGATACTTCATATGGAGAAATTCTTTGATCTACATAATGTGCCACATACACAAAAGGTATGAATTGCTTCTTTATATTTAGAACCCAATCAATTTGTATGGTATCGATGGCTTTGTTCTTGCAAATCACTCGTCACTTGGAAAATTTTCATGGAAGAAATGATAGCACATTATGAATTTACAAGGAGCAATACCTTCTTTAGCCAATTGATAAATCTCAAGCAAAAGGGTTCAGTTATCGAGCACATTGAGAACTTCCAAAGATTGAATATAAAGGTAATAGATATTTCATATGAGCACTTTATTGATGTATTCATAGGAAATTTAAAGGATAACATTCAACATGAGGTTGGGAACCCAAATCATTGGAGAATGCATTTAAGGTGGCAAGAAATGTTAAAAGTAAAAATATGGCTATGGCTACTAGAAGGACCAATCCTAACATCTATAGAGAGAATAATGCTCCTTCTCTTAAAACACCTCAACCTACAAGGTTGACAACTCAACAATTGGAGGAAAGAAAAGCAAAAGGTTTATGCTTTAATTGTGACAACAAGTACAGTAAGGGACATAAGTGTGGTGAGAAG
>JZKD02S1337010.1:668839-723518 GCA_000966675.3 Picea glauca | reverse complement strand
CTCACATCTAACTGGTTATAAATGACAACAATGGGTAATGAATAAATGTTGAATGCTAATTGATGAGTTTTGTGCAAGAGGGAAGTTTTGGGAAAAAGAGCCCCACACTCATTCAACCCCCCTCTAAGTGTGGTAGGTGTGTCCAACAGGGTTTTATTCCCTTGTTGAGAAGGGTTTCCCACGATACTTCTTGTGTACTTGTGCATGGTTTTTCTTCTTGTGATCTTGGTTGCTGGAACAAATTGTTTATGGTTTAAGTAAAATGCTAAAATGGAATGAACTTCATGTTTAAGCCTAGATTATTGAAAAAACAACAATAAATACATCGGGTCTATTATTCTTTCATGCCTCCCAGTGATTCACAATCCCCAAATGGAGCCTATGTTAGAACACTTTAGAAAATTTCAAATAAAAATTAAAACTTCGAAATCTTTTTTGTTTTTAATCTTTTAAAAATAAATTACAAAAACTTAGGAATATCATTCTTTTTAGAATAAAAGATTTAATCATTATATCTTGAGAGGGCGCATCCATTTCCATCCAATAAAATTTTTTAGTCGACCGGATCAATGGCTCTCGCGATTTCGGAGCTCTAAAAGTTGTGTGAGGTTTAAATAAAAGAAAACAACAAAGTTACTTCGAGACTTCATGATTCCGTAGTTTCAAACTCAAGGTATTTAAAGATCTAAAAACCTCGAAGCTGCAAAGCTCCAAAGTCTCGGAGACATGTTCCCAGGAAGATATTTTAAAATAAATCTACTAATGAGTCATAGGCCACCTATAAACCTTTATATGTACTAACACGTGGCACTCTTTTTGGGGCATCTTAGTCACATCATTCAAACAATTTTAGGTGACATGTGCCACTCACCTTTTTATGACACATCATCAGAGGTGACATCATCACTGCCACATCACTCTAGAAGATTTTCCTTCGGGAGATAAATCAAAGAAAAAATTCAAAAAATAATCGGAGTGCGCAGAGCGTCGAAGTGTCGAAGCACCCGTGATCATGATAAATAAAACACTAAAAAAATTAATGAATTAAACAGGTTTAAATAGTCGTGATTAATGACAAGTAATCACTCTTTGGATTCAGCCTTCGGGAGGTATCCATTGTTTTGCATTAAAAACTCTCGAATGTCAAACTGTCGAAGTACTCACTACACATACAAGATCACGAACTCTCAAAGCTCCAAAGTTTCAGAGTCCCGAAGTACTTAAAATAGGTTTGATTAATTTCTCTGTGGATTCGACCTTCAAGAGACATCCATTAGTTTTTATTCAAAACTCCCAAATGTCAAAGTCCCGAAGTACTTAAAACTAAAAAACGACTTTAAACCATGATTAATTAAAATGAAAAGATAATTAGTGGTTGATTAAATGATCCAAGAATTCAGACTTCGGGAGATATCCATTGTTTTTCATTCAAAACTCTTGAATCTTGAACTACTAAAGTACGTTGTCTTAATTATGATCATTAATAATATGCCCAGATGGCTAGGATTAAAGATTGGGAAATGTGTTGCGACCGTCAGGTAATAAATTTGACAGATTTTGGAATGATTACTTTGTTAATAGATTAATGTGAGGATAGTTAGACATTAATATTTTTGTAAATAAAGGCATTTCAAACTTCAAACCATTTTTCCATTAGCATCTTAAATTTTCGCATTCAGAATTTTGAGCTCACGGGTTTTGCTTCTCACAAGAGGGTTAACTTCATCTTTTGAAAATCATGGCATCGCGCAAAACATGAAAGAAGAAAGATTCATCGTCTGAGGAATCAAACCCAAATGAAAATATACTTTCAGATACTATTTCTCGATTGAAAGACGTCATAAAATCTTGGAAGCAGGTTTATGACATTTTAGAGAAGGAAATTTCTCTCTGTTTCGATGATTCAGCGGAAGAAGAGAATGAGACTTTTTCAGCTAAGCTAAGGCACGTGGCTAAGTCCGAACTACACAGAGTTGTTTCTAGGACGAAACTTATTCCTTACACTGGTATGATAAGATGGGCCCTAGAACACGTGGATATCCCAACAAGAACCATCTTCAGTCACCAAAAGACCATTGTCGGCTCTTTTCGACCCAAGGACATTCACGTAATGTACAAATGAACTCCTAAGCCCAAATATACTTACAATGCATCATTTATAATGAAACTTGAGGATGAGGAATGCACTAAATATGACAGAACTATCCACGATATAGTAAAATCCTTGTGGGGTAATCAAAATAAGTTCAAAACTGATACCCATGGTATATATTCTACAACATCCTGTGATGCTCATATCATGTACATTGCCATGATGCTCTATAGAATGTTTGCTAATAAAAATCATGCTCACTTTACCATAGAATGGGTTTCCATAATCCATGAGGTTGATGAGGGATATACTTTTGACTGGGGAAAAATGTTATCGGACAACTTAGTCAAGCAAATTGTGGAGTACAAGATTATGAAATATAAAGGAGAACATGGTCCTTTTTATATGTCTGCATATATGATGGATGTGATTTGTTTCAAGACTCCATTGCCTCTCATGAATTGCAGTTGGACTCTGACTGTCACCGAGCCCATACATCATTCTAAGTTATGGGAGGAAAATTCAAAGGATTGTTTTTATGAAATTTGTCATAATGTGGTGATCCCAATTCATGAATCTATTTATGGACAACCTCCCCCCAGAATTTTAGAACATATCATTAGAAATTTAGGTGCTATTGTAGATTGGTATATTGAGGAAATATTTTCTTATATCAGAGTGTTCGACTACTATAAATCTCCTCATGCTCTCCCCATATTTTTACCAGACAGATTGGTTTGTAGAGAAGTAGCTTATCAAATAGTTTCAGGAGGAATAACCAAAGAGTTGAAGGAGGCACAGAAAATAGTTTGGCCAACATTTCCCATACAGGTTGGTGTATTTTCATTATCTAATTTTGGAAACGCTAATCTGGAGGCTTCGGCCTTAGAATATATCAAATTGGTTGGCATTGAGTACAAAAGGCATGATCCTTATAGGGTGGTTGAAAATCATTTATCTCAATTCAATATGAAAATATATATCCATGAATATTCCCCCTATGATAAAATTTTCAGATGAGTAAGATCTTATGATGAAGTTGTAAGAAGATTTCAAAATTTTCCTCAAGATCAATAGTCAAGCTTCCTCAGCTTTCAGAAGAACAGAAGAAATAGTCTACCCAAAGTCATGCAGGGAGAACAAAGACTTAACCCAACTTCACAGGTGACAGAATCAACAGAGACCAAGTAACATAGCTTTCCTAAAGACAAAGCTAAGGAAGTGGAAAATAATGCAAATACATTGTCTAAAGATGAAATAATTACAAGTATATTGATACCAGGTAAAAATGAGCTAGAATTATTAGCATTATTTGAAACTTTTATGAAGAAGGGGCATACTTTTCCTTTGTTATGGCCAAACACGGAAACTCCAGTAAAAAATGTCACAAATCTAGAATGATCTACTGCACTTATTTCTCCCATACCATCATTAACTCCTCTAGCAACAAGTTCTAAGTTATCTGGTTCAAAGGTTATCAATAATGACGACCTGACACCTATTGAACCTGAATATATTCCTTCATCAAATTTATTTTTCAACAAGAAAAGGAAGGCTATCATAAGAAGGGAAGCTTGACATAAGGAAGGAGTAACAACCAAAAATAATAAAATGATATATGATGGATATGGACAGATTGACCCTGAATTTGCAAAAGAAGTTGCAGACTCATTGGGAGATTTTGCAACTGCGAACCAGTGGTCAGTGGATAATCTCATAAAGAAGTTGGACCAAAATAATCTTCTGATTGAACAATTGCATAATGATATGCAACAAATGGAAGTTATTTCTAGAGATAAAATCAATTTTGATATGGATCATATCAGACAGGGTTTTGAGCAACAAATTAAGAAGTTAGAAGATAAATTAAAGTAAGTGTTCAAAATCAACACTTGAGTAATAACATGTTTTCCCAATGAGATGGTTTAATAGAGTAGTTGCATACCTAAATAAGCTTATTCGAGAGTACATGAATGGATATTTCTGCATTCAAGAAGAAGGCATCAGAGGTAAATGAAAAGTTGAAAATTTTCCAACAAGATATGTATGAAAATATAGATATTAGTCAAAGACATTATCAAGTGATTAATAATTCTTTGAAGAATATTTATGAAAAGGAGAAGGAAGCCTATACAGATAGGTCCAAATTCCAAGAATTCATAATATGGAGAAAAAAACTCAATGTACCTAGGATTGCTCATTTTTCATAATTTGAGTAGATAAAGGGAGAAATGGATTTAAAGGTCTGGGAAACTAATCTTGAAGAAAGTAAGAGGCTAGCCAGAGAAGAAAAATAGGCTTGTATTAATGGTCTTTCAGCTATATATATGGAAATGATAGAGATTGATGTAAGTGGTATCCATGATACACTTGGACAAATTGAGATCAAAAAGAGCAAAGAGAGTCTAAACAAAAGTAGAGAGAATGTGAAAAATGATATCCAATAGGTAAATCAGGTTGATTTGCGGATGGTAAATGATCTGCTGGTGAAACCGATCTTACAACATTATATTACACAACAAGAAGTTGTGAAAATTCAGGAGAAATTACCATTGGTACACAAAAAGTCCTTCTCATTTGAGTTAAATGCAAATGTCGAACCTTCCAAGTTTGTTGTTGCATTAATAGAACTATATTCCCAATTCAAGGATCAGAAAAAACCAATACATCCACCAGCAAATAGAGAGAAAGTGAAGTGCCAACAAGAAAAAGAAATCTCAGCAAAATCTAAAAATATCTCCATTGTATCTTTTAGTTTTGATTGTATTCTATTTTAAGATCGAAGAATGTGGAATGTCTAACTACTTTTGGTTAAGACATTTTTGTATAAATAAACAGATCTAAGATCTATTCAAGGCTTCTTCTTGCAGAATGTAAAAGAGAACTTACTGAATATCAATTAGAAAGAGAAGACAGAGATTCTACATCTCATTTCCTTGAGTTATGTTTTTTCTTTGTATTTCCATTTCCTAATCATATTTTCTTCACTCAATGGCTCTTGAAGATTGAAAGACTACAATTTAATAATACATCCATTGTGGTATATATATTGGAAGTTTGTTCAGCTACARTTTTTMCTCTTTYATTACTGTGAGTAAAACAAGACATGTATCTGTGTAARTTTCCTCATTTTAAATCGTCTATCAATGACTCCTTCTTCATAATYATTCTACTACGGATAAGGTAAGATTTATCTGTATTTAATACSTTACTTTATTTTAACAGACTTTGTTAATCAATTCTAYTTTWCATAAGATCAAAATTTAAAAAGACTYGAAGAAAGAGATATTGCCTCYRTGTTTTCTAATCATTAAAATTCATTTGAAGTTGCATCTTAAAACTGAAGGTAGAAARGCATTACAAAAACAATTCTCTTAAAACTTTGGATGCCTGACATTATTCTGTGAGCCTAGAATCAATCTCAGGAACAACAAGAGTATTAATATATTGGATGTACTGCTGAAAAATTGCAACAGAAAATAATTGCAGAAAATATAAAAAAACAAGATAACAGAATCACGTTCAACATGACACAAAGTTTACATGGTAAAATTATAACAATGTTCCAAGGAAACATCCACGAGGCAAGGTATTATTATTCTTATTTCTTAGAGATAAATATTACAACAATGGGATCACAAAGCTTGTCCATTTTCCTTTAGGGAAAACTTTCCAATTTGCCTCTCATGGCTATGCAAATATATATACCATCTTCAACATAACTACCAACATTATGTGAACTACCACCAGTTCAAGAACCACCATCGTTACATGAACTACCACCATTCACTGGTTTTGATTTGTTGTCACAATTCCAACAAGATCCTTCAATAAATTGATATCCTTGACCTTCTCCTAGTAATAGAAACAAAGCCCTTACCAAAATATTAGATGAGTGACCTCAATAGTCTCAAACATGTATTCGTAAATAAATTGATATCCTTGACCTTCTCCTAGTAATAAACTAGGGACAAAGACCTTACCAAAATATTAGATCATTGACCTCAATAGTCTCAAACACATATTGGTATTGTTGTATCATTTGGTTATTGATATTGTTATCGTTGTATCCTTTGGTCTTTGAGAGCATATCTCTAATCATTATAATATGAGAATGTATGAAATTACCTAATCTAAAATTATTTAATGAATTCAGAAACGAATATGAAAAACTAGTGTTCAAAAGTGGTCTCGTAAAGAATGACATAGTCAAATTGAATCTTATTTTAAGAAGGCATTCCTAATCCTAAAAAAAAGTCAACACTAGTAAACCAAAAATCTCATATTGAAGATATGTCTCTTGCAATGATTGCAAGACGTTATTGGTATAGAATATTTTTGTATAGACAAAATATCCCTGAATTTTTTTTTTTTAAATAATTAAAGTTGAACCTTAAGATTGAGATTGTGAGTGCTTCTCAAGCAAGAGAAAGAGAAAAGGCACTTCTAATTTTAAAAGAAATTTTTGTCTTAAAAAGTCTCGATAAATGTAGGAAGCGTGAAAATAATCATGGGAGAAGAAAACCTTTCTCTTAAGATAGAGGAAATGAAAAAAGGTTTTTCTTTTATAGGAAGCCAAGGCACTTTGCAAGTGCTTGTCTTCAAAAATAAGCTTAGGGTAAGAGCATTATAAGGCAATGATGAATAATTTGGACAATATTGAGGTTATATTCGTATTGATGAATAATTTGAATAATATTGGGATTAAGTGTTTGTCTTCAAAAATAAGCTTAGGGTAAGAGCATTATACAACAATGATGAATAAGTTGGATAATATTGAGATCAGTGTTATCAACATTTTGATATGTTGGTAATATTATCTTCAAAATCAGGGTCAGTCATATTTTTAGATATTTTCATTCTTACGATATTGTTTTTTCTTTGTTACTAATTTTTTGATATTTTCCTCAATATTGTCGATATTTACTTTTTCAGACCAAGGGTAAAAAGAACTATGGAACAAATAGCATAAAGTTGTATTTGACACAAACATATCATAAAAATTATTCAATCAACACTGAAATATCATAGTACAACCAAAATTTTCTAACAGTTGTTATCTGCAGATAGATAGAAGTTATAAATAAAATAGGGAAGGTTTTCTTTCTATTTGATTCAGGATGTACATATAATATGATTCATGAAATTGTTGTTTTCTTAAATGTAGAAGTAAATTAGAAAATCAAGTACCTACATACAGGCTTGCAATGAAAAAATTCACCTGTCGTGCAAGTTTACAAGTTACGAATCAAATTATGGACATGTACATATCATATTTTTTTCTGGTTTATTTGGCTCTTTCATAATTAGCTATTTTGGAAGAGCCATTTACAATTCACTTTCCATTATATGTGGTTGATAATATTAATAGTTGCATGGAGTTATTTCAACGGGTATATTAATAGGATTTCCATGGTATCAAGCCTGCCAAAGTTCTGCACAGAAATGAAAATTGAGGAATCAAGTCCTCAACTTTCAAATGAAGATGTTAAAGATTATGCAAAACAAATCAGAGAAGAACTTGAGGAAGAGACCATTGTTATTGAGGAGATTGGTGACCATTATTGGCCATTAACACTAAATAAAGTGACACGAAAAAAAAACAGAACGCATGTTGGAAACAAAATAAAATTTTCAGAAGCAAATGGTAAAGCCTTGACGTCAGATATGCAACCTTGAGCAATATCTAAATAATTGTTGCATTCTAGATTATTAAGCATTTTGGAAATCTGCTAAACAATTCTATGTAGTAAATACACTTCCTAGAGTAAAAGCCCATGTAAAAGCGTGACCAGCGAATAAGAAGACAGGAAAGATATGGAGATAGTATTGGAGGAATTACTAAGGAAAGATCTGGAATTATTAAGGAATTATATAAGCCACTAAACACAATCACAGTAAAATCAAGTACTCTATGCCTCATAAGGACTTAAGGATACACAACTTACATACTTAACAGGAAGGTTATACATACTACGATTCCAGGAGTGTATTTCATCAGTTAAGAAAAAAAATCCAAAGGATATACATAAAACAACATCCAGTACTCTTAGAAGACAATTTGAAGGGATAGTAAGGGCATTTGGTCTTTGTAATGCTCTAACCTACTTTAATCAATGTATAGACTATATTGTCAGCCCCTATTATTCCTTCACTCTTGTATACATAGATGTTATTTTAATTTATTCCTATTCACTTAAAGAGCATGAAATCCATCTATAAAAATTCTTAAAACTTTTCAAAGACAACATAATCATTCGATCATAAAGCAATATGGAAAAAAATAGAAAAGTGAAAATGCAAATGCAACCACATATTTATGAAATAAATGAAAATTTTCTAAATATAATAGAATTTTCAAAATAATTGTAAATTATTCCAAGGATGTATTAATTATAATCTATCTTTCTTAAACTAGCATAGATCCATCTTAAATCTAGACCTATTAAACATCAAGAGGAATCAAATCTCTAGGTGCAATTTTTTTAATCATTTAAAATAGATTTAGACAAAGAGGAAGAGAAGGATAATGATATTTTTATGTAAATATTGTTAAATTTGGTAGCATGGGCAGTCATTCTCCAATGAGAGGCCATATGGGCCACCCTGAGGCTAGCTAGGGAGATTTGGAGAATCAACCAGTCTTGTGAGGTATTGACAAAATCCAAGGGGAACGTACAACCTCTATGATTCAAACCAGAAGTCAAAACGAACAAGATGCTATATGATCTTGTGAGTCAATCCAAGGAAAAGGTAGAAGCCTTGTAAGTCTAAGAAAAAATTCAAGATGTAAGTCTAATGCAAAAGTTAGGGGGAACGTACAACCTCTGTGAGCATAGACAATCTAGTGCAAAAGTCAGGGGGAGTCTAGTGCAAAAGTCAGGGGGAACGTACAACCTCTGTGAGCCTAGTCAAGCCTTCTGAGGCATGAACAAAAGTCAAGGCATCTAGCAAAAGTTAGGTTGAACATAAAATACATATGAGATAGAAACAAACAATTTTCCTGATATTGCAAATGATGTAATGTATTGATCTAGTGCGTTGGCACATGTAACACCTTCCACCATGAAGAAATTTGAATTTCCTTGTAAATATTCAAGTTGTAAAAAATCAAAGCTGCATGTCTAGGTCAAAGTCAAAGTTGTCAAGTTTGTTGCATGTTGCATGCATGTCTAGTTGCATGTTGCATGCATGACATGCATTGCATTTCATGTGCATGCTAAGGAGTTCACATGCATATCATGTCAAGGGAAAGTTTCTAACCGAAGTGTTAAAGTTCAGTTCTAAATCTAGTTGTTGAGTTAATGTTCAGTTATAAATTTGGTTGTTGAGTTAAGTTCAGTTGTAAAAGCATGCACTCGTGCCTCTAATTCGAGCCCCCTCCTCTCTACCTCTCCACTCCTATATAAGAAAGAGGTCGACCCTCTTCTCTACACACTAGGTTATGCAGCGAATAGGTGAGGTAACAGAGAGGCATATCAGTCCAGTCCAGAGCGCATAACAGAGAGGTGTATCAGTCCAGTCCAGAATGCATAACAAAGTGGTATATCAGTCTATAACAGAGTGGTGTAACAATCAATAAGAGGTAGCAATAACAATCAATAAGAGGCAGCAATAACAAGCCACAAAGAGGCAGCTTAACAGTCCAGAAGAGGAATCGTATATCAGCAAAGATACATCTTCAGTGCTAGTTTGTAACAGGTGATTATAAATCAACAAGGTCTCTTAGTTATACAGTCAGGTCAGAGTAAACTTGGAAAGATCTTTAAGAGCATAATTTCATGGTGGGAAATTTGTAATTTGTCATACATTATTAATGCAATAAAAGGAGATTGTTTGTTGGGGTTTTTCTCCCTATATAAGGTTTCCCCAGGGTAAATGTGTTGTGATATTGCATGCTAGTAATTTCTTATTATTATTGATGTTCTAATTTCTGAATGATGTCAAGCTAAGTTATAAGTACAATCAAAATTTTAAAGAAGTACTTACAATATTAAATCAAGCTCAAAAATTAACATGGTATCAGAGCTTAGGGTGTGATAAGCTTATTGAAGTGCAGCAGTAGGGTACACACAGATCCAAGCGAGCTTGATTAAGTTTCCAGTGTAAGTTCCACGACATCCTCCATTTCAGTCAGGGTCAAGGATAGGCTCGAAGGAGTTGCCAACTTCAATGTGTGGAAGCTCTGGATAACAAATATCTTGCAGGAGCATGATCTTGAGCAGTATGTGACCACAGTGGTGGAGGAACCCACCACTAATGCAGGAAGAGCAGCCTTCGGGAAGAGTCAATAAAAGGCCAAGTGAATCATCTTTGACTCAGTCAAAGACAATATAATGCCAGTGATGACTTTATTAATGACTGTATGGATACCTTGGTGAATCTGTATGAGAAACAGGCTCCAAGTCAGAAGAGCACACTTAAGCACAAGATTAAGTATTTGAATATGGAGAAAGGTGAATCAATAGCATTTTTATGTTCCAAGATAGCCCAGATCATAGATCATATTTGGTCACATGTGTCACAGTGAACGATGATGACTTAGTGCAAGCCATATTTGATGGTCTTCCTTCTTCATGGGAGACCTTTTATCTAGTGCGAGTGGAAGAGAGATTCAACCCATGTTTGAGAGGTTATGGCATGATTTCCTCCGAGAGGAGAGTCGCACTACTACCAGGAGCGAGCCAACCAAAGAAGATCATTTAGCATTAGCATCAAGATTCAAGGGAAAGAAGAAAGTCACTGTTCAGAAAGGCTCTCAGAGGAAGTCAAACACAAAAGGTATGTTCAAAGGAAAGAGTATTGATACATCTAAGATTAAATTCTTTAGTTGTAATAAGTTGGGTCATCTTGCTAAAGACTGTTGGTATAGGAATAAAAAACCAATGAAAGGGAAACATCATGCCTCAATTTTTGAGGATGATGAATCCAAACGAAAACATAAAAGTCCTTCTAATGAAAAATAAACTAGAAAATAATATTACATGGTCTCTACCTTATCCAGTTCAGCTTTCACGGGGCCAAAAACTTGGTTAGTAGATAGTGGTGCATCAAAGAACATGACAAGGTACAAAGAAATCCTCTCATATTTCAAGACAAAATATTTTGCAGAGCAGGTTGAGCTTGGGGATGACAAATGTTACAAGATAGAGGGAGTAGGCTCTATCTCCTTCATATTGGAATCTGGGGCTAGGCTTCATGTTTATGAAGTATTATATGTTCCAGGGCTCAGGAAGAATCTACTATGAATTGCAACCCTTGAGGACAAGGAATATTGGGTTATCTTCAAGGACAGGAAGACACTACTGTGGGGTAAAGGTAGCCACTTGAGTACAACATAACCCATTGGGACTCACAGAGGAGGACTGTACGTCGTGACAGGACAATCATTTTATGCATTGGCTCATGATGTGACTAGCTCTAGTGAGTTGTGGCACAGAAGACTTGGACATCTTCATTAAAAAGCACTTCTAGATAAGCAGAACATGGTATGTGGCATGCCCTTTAGTTCCCTTAGTAAAAATGAAATTTGTAAAGGATGCATGCTAGGTAAAAATATGAAGAAAGCATTTCCTAGTAGTGAAAGCAGAGCTCGGGGCATCTTAGATCTGGTTCATTATGATGTATGTGGTCCCATGTCATCTCCCTTAATAAGTGGTTGTTTGTATTATGTAATTTTTATTGATTATTACTCAAGAAAATGTTGGATTTATTTACCTAAAGATAAAAGTGACACATTTGATCAATTCAAAGAGTATAAAGCCTTTATTGAAACGCAGATAGGGAAACACATCAGAACCCTTAGAACAGACAACGAAGGAGAGTTTGAATCTCTCCAGTTTGAGGATTTCTGCAAGGAAGCATGAATCATGAGACAGTTGATTGTGCCATATAACCCTAAAAAAATGGAATTGTTGAGAGGAAAAACACAACAATTTGTGAGGAAGCAATGTTGAAAAGTCAATAAGAAATGTGTGTCTAATTTACTTTTCCCTGAAATAAATTGGACAATAAATATTAATCTATTCTCAATGAGCACTTGGAAATAGTTAACTGAAGCGGAAAATCATTTAGCTATAGGAAAATCGAGTTCAAAGGTAGACTGGTGGGACATGCAAGTCGAATTAGTTGTAATTGAGTGATTAGAAGTTGTAACATAGTTATATGTGTAGTTATGTGAGTTGTAAAGTAGTTTAACTCAGTTAAGTGAGTTAAGATCAGTTGTACTAGTTGTAACTGAAATTACACTAGTGAGAGATCAGTGAATTAATTATTAATTAATTCACAATCAGTGGTCTCACATGCAACCAAATATTTACCATTGTTAACTACATGCATGTCAGTTCTAGTGGAGACCCATTTGAGATAACAGGTGAAGGGGACAATTTGACTATCAATTATGACTTTAGTGGTGCACTCATGCAACCACACACACATTGGATGTGCCCATGAGGAATGCGCAGCCTAGGCAAGAGGAATTCATTCATTGTAGGGATTTCCATTAGCAGGGATTGCGTAGAGGAGGCAAGTTGTCTGGAAGCAGTAAATTGGCACATGAATTTTGTCAATTTTTGTATGACAGTGTGAGATGATTGTATATTGTACCGAGAGCTCTTGGATTAGAGTTTTGTATGAGATTTTTTCATGATCCATGATATATACATAATATATGATAGTGGGCTTTTTAGATTTATTCTTTCCTGGTAAAACATCTGTGTTATGTGTAATTGATCTTTCTTCTTGATATCGCAATTGGCGATCGTGTTTTAAATTCCGCAAGAATATTTATAGAAGCGATTATGTATTTAACAGTGGCATATAATTGTTAGATCAGGAGAATCTGGGCAACACGTAATTTGTATTAAAATTTCTACATGGTATCAGAGCACAGAATATTGCAGAAGATGAGTTTGTGATTGGATAGAATTTGAATTTGCAGAAAGACTTTCTTGGTGCTACAACTGATTCAAGATCGAAATGGCTTTCAATGGCTTGAGGTTAGAGTATGCACTTGAGGGCAGCTCGAACTACATTGCTTGGAAGGACAGGATGGAGGCAGTACTCGAAGACAATGGATTGAAGAAATTCATTGACAAAGATGGTCCTAAGCCAGATGTTGCAGATGCTACAAATCTTGATGCATGGAAAAAGAAAGTGGCAAAGGTGAGAAGGATCTAGTTGGAGGGAGTAAGAGACCACATTGTCTCAAACCTCCATGGGAAAGCCACACCATATGCAATGTGGAAGAATTTGACGTATCTATTCCAAAACAGCAGTGTCCATAGGAAATTAGTGCTCAAAGATCAACTCAGGAAGATTAAGATGGAGAAGGGTGAATCCATTCCAAAATATCTCATGATGTTTGTCCAATGTTGGGATGAGCTGGGGAGTGTGGGAATAACAGTTGTTGATGATGATTTGGTGAGCTTAGCTCTCCTAGGACTTCCCAAAAATTGGCACAGTTATCAAGACTCTGTCAATGGAAGGGAAAAATTGCCAGATTGGGAACGACTATGGTTGGATTTGGTGCAGGAGGAGTTCAGGCGGAACACCAGAGATGGCTCTTCATCAAAGCATGATGATGAAGAGGATTGTTATTTGGATTCCAAGGCAAGGAAAGGGAATGGGAAGAAATTCCATTCAAAATCCGAGTCTAAAGGCAAGAAGATGAATTTTTCCAAAGTGAAGTGTTTTCACTGTCACAAACATGGGCATCTCGCTACTAACTGTTTGTAGAAGAAGAAGAACAAGAAGGTTTTTGGATCTACAGCTAGTGAGTCCCTTGCCTCACAATTTAAACTTGACTTCTCCTTGATAGCATGCATGGCGTCAAGTGCATTAGGATCAGTGTGGTATTTGGATAGTGGCGCTTCCTTACACATTATGGGAGATAAGGATATTTTCAGTGACTTGGAGGAGAGAGATCTCAAAATGCATATAGATATGGGTGATGATGGATGATACAGTGCGACTAGCATTGGTACCATTACCTTTCATAGGGAGTTAGGTAAACCATTTCAATTGAAAGATGTTATGCATGTTCCAGGTTTGAAGAAAAACTTGGTCTCAATCACAATGTCGGAGGACAGAGGCTATGATGTTGTTTTCAGCGATGGAAAAGCCTTCCTACGACATAAAAAAAAGGGTCAAGTCAAGAAGATAGGGATTCAAGTTAAGAATCTCTACAAGTTGGAGGTAGATGGTTGCACTACCATGATGGGCAAGGTAGAAAAAGTTGTGAGCCCGGATGAGGGAGAATTATGGCATAGACCATTGGGCCATCTTCATCATGGAGCCTTGAAAATCATGTAGCAAATATCTACTAGACTTCCAATGGGAACACTTTCTCAGTTAGATCAGTGCAACGGTTGCACCATGGGGAAGTATGTAAATTCCACCTTTCATGAAAAGGAGAACCATGCTTTAGTGATCCTGGAGAGAATTCACACAGACGTGTGTGGACCATTCTCGGTTGCTTCAACAGCAAAACATAAGTATTATGTTATTTTTGTTCATGACTTTTCTCGTAAATGATGGATATTCTTCATGCAAAAGAAGGATCAAACATTCTCAAAGTTCTGTGAGTTTAAAGCATTGGTGGAGAAAGAGTCGGGGAAGCAAGTGAAGGCTCTAAGGAGTGATAATGGTGGAGAATACATCTCTAACAAATTCAAAGAATTCTATAGAAAAGAAGGAATTCGAAGAGAACTCATAGCGCCTCATAACCCACAAAAAAATGGGGTCGTGGAGAGGAAGAACAGAACGATCGTGGGTGCAACACGAGCGATGTTGCATGATCAGGTCCTACCAATGCATTTGTGGGCGGAAGCATGCAACATTGTGGTTTATGTGTAAAACCGTTGTCTTCATAGAGTACTTGGCATGAGTACACCTGAAGAAGATTTCACTGGTAAGAAACCTGATGTTTCTCATTTTAAGATTTTTGGCTCATCTGTTTATGTGCATGTGACCAAAAACCCCAAGAAGAAGCTGGAGCTGACTGCTGAAGTTGGGATATTTGTGGGGTACACAGAAACACCCCATAATTATCGTGTGTATTTTCCTAATAGTAATATGACTGTTATGCAATGGGATATAAAATTCGATGAAGGGAAAGCCATGCGGTTGTCGCTTGAGAGGGAGCTAGACTTGCATGTAGAGGAGGAACTGTTGGTTCCCAAAGATGAGTCTCAAGATGTGGATCAGCCACATGAGGAGGTTCATGGAGTGGAGGAAGCCACTCATGCAGAGCCAGCCATTAGAAATGGTAGAAAGCGCACCATAGAAGCTGATAGATTGAGACTAGATGTTGCACAGAATGTAGGAGCCCCTACTTCACAGCACAGACAGAGACAGTCTCCTGATCGATTTACTAGATACATGGCTCTCATGAGCAAATGTATTGTGACTGAACCATATTCCTTTCAGGAAGCAGTGCAGGATCCCACTTGGGTTGATGCAATGGTGGAGGAGTATGACTCCATTGTCAAAAAAAGTGCATGGGAAATTGTCCCAAGACCGGTCAACAAATCAGTGGTAGGTTCGAGATGGATCTACAAGGTAAATAAAGATGTTGATGGGACTGTGAAGAAATACAAGGCTATATTTGTGGCCCGGGGATTCTCACAGATCGAGGAGATAGATTATGATGAGACCTTTTCACCTGTCACAAGGTACTCTTCCATAAGATCCATCTTTGCACTCTCAGCGTAGATGGGTTGGCGCATTCATCAGATGGATGTAAAAACTATGTTTCTCAATGGGATCATTGAGGAAGAGGTGTACATAGAGCATCCTGAAGGATTTGATATCTTCAATAGTGATTTTCATGTGTGTCAACTCAAGAGAGCGTTGTATGGGCTGAAGCAAGCACCCTGTGCTTGGTACACTCGGATAGATAGTTATTTCACCAGACTAGGCTTCACCAAAAGTGAAGCGGATGCAAACCTATACCAAATTGTGGTGGAGGGTAAGATTTTAATCATTATTCTTTATGTTGATGATTTAATACTGACTGGTGATGAGCAGTTGATACACTCATGCAAGGAGGACCTTGCAAAGGAGTTCGAGATGAAGGATATGGGCCTCCTTCATTGTTTCCTTGGATTGGAAATATGGCAACAAGATGGTGAAATTTTTATGTCTCAAGAAAAGTATGCAAGGGAGATGTTGGGTAAGTTTCACATGGAGGGTTGCAAACCCATGGATACTCCTCTTCCAGGAAACTGGAAGAAAGAGGATGCTACTTCTGGAGAGGTAGTGGATGCTACTATCTATCGACAATTAGTGGGTTCGCTAATGTATTTAGTGAACACGAGACCGTACATTTGCTATGCAGTTAACCAGCTGAGTCAAGCGATGGTTAATCCTATCAAGATCTTTTGAAAGGTGGGTAAGCATGTCCTAAGATACCTGAGGCACATCTGAGTATGGCTTATGGTACATATAGATGGATGAGGTGAAGTTGCATGGCTTCACGGATGCAGATTGAGCGGGAAGCCCAACGGACAGAAAGAGCACATCAGGGGGGATATTTAGTATCGTATCTACAATTTTTTCTTGGTACAATAGGAAACAAAGATCCGTGGCACTCAGTTCAACAGAAGCAAAATACATGGCAGCGATTCAATCTACAAGTGAGGCTATCTGGACGAGAAAGATCCTGGTTGGTTTGTTTGGTTCTCATTTAGATCCGACAGTGATTCATTGTGATAATCAAAGTTACATTAAACTCTCGATTAATACTGTGTTTCATGATAGATCTAAGCATATAGATATCCAGTATCATCATATCAAAGATTGTGTGTAGTGAAAGATCATGTTGCTTCAGTACATTCCTACGGAAGATCAGGATGCAGACATTATGACGAAGGTGCTCACCACGAGAAAATTCAAATACCATAGAGACAAGATTGGGGTGAAGGATAATCCCTTTCTTGTTGAGAGGGATTGTTGAAAAGTCAACAAGAAATGTGTGTCTAATTTATTTTTCCCTTAAATAAATTGGACAATAAATATTAATCTATTCTGAATGAGCACTTGGAAATAGTTAATTGAAGTGTAAAATCAGTTAGATATAGGAAATTCGAGTTCAAAGGTTGATTGGTGGGACATGCAAGTCGAATTAGTTGTAACTGAGTGATTCAAAGTTGTAACAGAGTTATATGTGTAGTTATGTGAGTTGTAAAGTAGTTTAACTCAGTTAAGTGAGTTAAGCTCAGTTGTACTAGTTGTAATTGAACTTACACTAGTGAGAGATCAATGAATTAATTATTAATTAATTCACAATCAGTGGTCTCATATGCAACTGGAGATTTACCATTGTTAACTACATGCATGTCAGATCCAGTGGAAACCCGGTTGAGATAACAGGTGAAAGGGACAGTTTGACTATCAATTGTCACTTTAGTGGGTGCACTCATGCAACCACACACACATTGGATGTGCCCATGAGGAATGTGCATCCTAGGCAAGAGGAATTCATTCATTGCATGGATTTGCATTAGCAGGGATTGCGCAGAGGAGGCAAGTTGTCTGGAAGCAGTAAATTGGCCCATGAATTTGTCAATTTTTGTATGACAGTGTGAGACGATTGTATATTGTACTGTGAGCTCTTGGATTAGAGTTTTGTATGATATTGTTTCATGATCCATGATATATACATAATATATGATAGTGGTGTTTTTAGCTTTATTCTTTCCTGGTAAAACATATGTGTTATGTGTGATTGATCTTTCTTCTTGATATTGCAACTGGCGATCGTGTTTTAAATTCCGCAAGAATATTTGTAGAAGCGATTCTATATTTAACAGTGTCATATAATTGTTAGATCAGGAGAATCCAGGCAATACATAATTTCTATTAAAATTTCTACAAGAAAAAGCCATGATGTTTGACCAGGATCTGCCAAATTATTTATGCAAAGAAGCTACATCCACTATTGTGTATATTCAAAATGGGTGTCCACATGCTATCTTGAAGGCAAAGACTCTTGAAGAGGTCTTCTCAAGGATCAAACTTGAAGTAGGGCATCTAAGGACATTTGGGTTTCCAGTGTATATTCATGTCCCTAACGAAAAGAGGACAAAGATGGAACCCTCATGCAAGAAAGGGTTTTTTGTGGGGTACAGTGAGAACTCCAAGCCTTACTGGATATATGTACCAGGTTAGAGGAAAACATAGGTAAGAAGGGATGTGTCATTCCATGAGGAAGTTGCATTCAAGAAATCCAGAGAGCTTTGAGAGGAATCAAAAGCGATTCAGCCAGCTTCAACCTCTTCTAAAAATGAAGAGTCATATGATCAAAGGGAGGAACTTCATGAAAGGCCAAGTGTCGAGCCCCTAGAACCTGCTAAAGAGTTAGAAAGAAATCCTGAATAACCTCCAACCAAAAGGAAGCCAGGATGTCTTAAAGAAACAATGCCTCACAGGTTTGGAGGTTATGTTTCACTAATGAGAAACATCAGTGATGTTGAACCTTCTTCATTTAAAGAAGAAGATAAATTATAAGTATGGAAGGATGCCATGCTTGAGGAATACAGGTCCATTCTAAAGAACAATGTCTAGGACATTGTGCCAAGGCCAATGGGCAAATCAGTTGTCTGTTCCAAATGGATCTACAAGATCAAACATGCAGCCGATGGGACTGTGGAAAATTTCAAACCACGATTTGTGGCCAGAGGCTTCACTTAGAAATAAGGAATTGACTACGACGATACTTTTTCCCCTATAGCCAGGTATACCTCCATTCGAGCTATTATTGCAGTAGCTTCAGTTCTTGGTGGGAAACTACATCAGATGGATGTAAAAAAATCATTCTTGAATGGAAAGATTTAACAAGAGGTCTTTGTGGAACAACCAGATGGTTTTGTACTACATAACAAAGACAATCATGTATGCAAGCTAAGGAAGGCCCTGTATGGTCTTAAGCAGACTCCCAGAGTTTTATATGATAGGATTGTTGGATTTCTTAAAAAACTGGGATTTTTGAAAAGTGATGTTAATGTGAACATGTACTTCAAGGTAAGAGGGAACCAACCTATTATACTAATCATGTATGTTGATGTTCTCTTTGTAACAGGAGATGAAGGGCTAATGTCCTGGTGTAAGAGGGAGCTAATCTCATAATTTGAGATGAATACTTAGGCTTGATGCATTACTTCCAAGGATTGGAAGTGTGTCAAAGATAGGGCGAGATATTTCTGGCACAAGAAAACTACACAGTGGATGTATTAAAGAGTTTTGGCACGATGGATTGCAAATCCATGTCTACTCTGATGGTTACCAACCTGAGGAAGCTACATGATTCTAATACAGGTTCAGATTTGGTGGATCCCACCATGTATAGGCAGCTAATTAGATCAATAATGTACATGATCCACACCAGGCCAGATATATGCTATGCAGTGATTGCAATGAGTTAGTTCATGGCTAAACTGAGACATAGACACTAGGTGGAAACAAAGCACATCTTGAGATATCTCAGAGGGACCATTACCTATGGTTTGAGATATACATCCAGTGGTGGTCTATTTTTGCATGGGTATGCAGATGCTGAATGGATAGAAAGGCCAGTGGACCGGAAAAGTACTTCCGGATAGTGCTTTAGTTTAGGATCAGCTACGATCTCTTGGTCAAGCAGGGAACGAGGGTCCATTGCACATAGTACAACATAAGTTGAGTACATTGCAGCAAGTGATGTTAGCAAGGAAGCGGTATGGCTCATAAAATTGGTTTCTGGGTTGTTTGGTGACAAGATCGAGACAACGATGGTTCACTGTGATAATCAAAGTTGCATAAAACTAACAGAGAACCCGGTATTTCACGACAGGTCAAAACATATTGACATGAAGTACCACTACATTCGAGACTTGGTCCAAAGAAAAACTGTAAAGCTACAGTACATAACCATGAGCGAGCAGGTAGTTGATTCCTGACCAAGCCATTGCCATTGAAACAGTTTGTGCAGCTGAGAGGCAAGCTGGATGTGGATGAGAATGAATCCCTCGCTGAGAGGAGTGTTAAATTTGGCAGCATCGACAACCATTCTCCAATGAGAGGACATATGGGCCAACCCACTGCTATCCAGGGAGATTTGGAGAATCAACCAGTCTTGTGAGGTATTGAAAAAAACCAGGGGGAATGTAAAACCTCTGTGAGTCAAACCAAAAGTCAGGATGAACGAAATGCTATATGATCTTGTGATTCAAGCCAAGGAAAAGGTATAAGCCTTGTAAGTCTAAGAGAAAAGTCAAGATGTAAGTCTAATGCAAAAGTCAGGGGGAATGTACAACCTCTGTGAGCATAGACAAACTAGTGCAAAATTAAGGGGGAACGTACAACCTTTGTGAGCCTAGTCAAGCCTTGTGAGCCATGAGCAAAAGTCAAGGCATCTAGAAAAAGTTAGGTTGAACATAAAATTCCTATGAGCTAGAAACAAACAATTTCCCTGATATTGCAAATGATGTAATGTATTGATCTAGTGGGTTGGCACATGTAACACCTTCTATCATGAAGAAATTCGAATTTCCTTGTAAAGAGTCAAGTTGTAAAAAGTCAAAGTTGCATGTCTAGGTCAAAGTCAAAGTTGTCAAGTTTGTTTCATGTTGCATGCATGTCTAGTTGTATGTTGCATGCATTCCATTGCATGTGCATGCTAAGGAGTTCACATGCATATCATGTCAAAGGAGAGTTTCTAACTGAAGTGTTAAAGTTCAGTTCTAAATATGGTTGTTAAGTTAATGTTCAGTTCTAAATCTAGTTGCTAAGTTAAGTTAAGTTGTAAAAGCATGCACTCATGCCTCTAATTCGATCCCCCGCCTTGCTACCTCTCCACTCCTATATAAGAAAAAATTTGACCCTCTTTTCTACAGACTGGGTTATGCAACTAATAGGTGAGGTAATAGAGAGGTATATCAGTCCATTCTAGAGCGCATAACGGAGAGGTATACACTCCAGTCCAGAACACATAACATAGTGGTATATTAGTCTATAATAGAGTGGTGTATCATTCAATAAGAGGCAGCGGTAACAATCAATAAGAGGCAACAATAAAAGTCAATTAGATGCAGCAATAACAGACCATAAAGAGGCAATGTAACAGTCTAGAAGAGACAACGTATATCAACAAAGATATGTCTCCAGTGATGGTTTGTAACAAGTGATTATAAATCAACAAGGTCTCTTAGTTACACACTCAAGTCAAACTTGGCAAGCTCTTTAAGAACATAATTTCATGGTGGAAAATTTGTAAGTGGTCATACATTATTAATGCAATAAAAGGAAATTGTTTGTTGGGGTTTTCTCCCTTTATAGGGTTTCCCCAAGGTACATGTGTTGTGATCTTGCATGTTGATAACTTCTTATGATTATTGTTGTTCTAATTTTTGAATGATGTCAAGTTAAGTTCTAAGTACAATCAAAATTTTAAAGAAATACTTACAGTATTAAATCAAGCTAAAAAATTAACAAATATTTTATTTATTGCATTTTTATGTAAATCTAGCTCTCCTTTTATTTTTCAATATAGTAGTTTTTATATTAAATATACATATAAAATCTCTCTTTCTTTAAGAAAAAATTCTTCAAAAATATATATATATTCTTATGATTAACACAAAATATTATTATTATTTGTTATGAATATTGTATTTTTTTAAAATCAACATGTAAACACTACCCACTTACGTGACAATTTCACTGAATTACTCTTGATACAAAGACATATCTTAGAAACGATCGATATTAAAAAGTGTTTATAAAAAATCAATGTAAATGAACAGAAAAACAAACAAAAAGAAGTTCAAAAAATTAAATAAAAATATGAGACCATTCCACCATTAAAACTCCTCACAGGAAAAGGTAAATATCTATGTCATAGAGACAGATGCATGAACATCGAGATGGAGAGAAACTCTCGTAGAAGATAGAGAGCTATGTAGGTATGCCTTGGGAGTGTCCTTAAACATAGAAGCACAATATTATAATTAAAATAAAATAAAAAATTGTGTTGTCTAATTATTTTATGTTTTGGTTTTTGTTTTCTCGAATTTGGTCATATAAATTTGGACGAAATTATAATTATTTTTTGTTTAAATTGTATTTTTGAATATATAAATAGATTCATTTTGTTGAAAAATTCTTGAGACACTTTGAATAATTTCTTGTCAAATTTTCAGCAAAACTAACAGAAAAAATAGCCAGAAAAAGACCAAAACTTAGAAAGTTTCAACTATGAAAAAATCTTTTAATTGTAAAAGCCTTTAAATCTTTCAGGTAGTTTGTCATGATGTATAAAATCCTTTAAATCGATTGTAGTTTATTTATACAATCAGATTACACGGATTAAAAGAGTTATTAATCAGGAATTTTGATCCTACACTAGATAGACATTGCAAGTTAACAAAATGGCAAAGCTTTGTATCATAAGTTTGAGTGTGAAGTGCAGCATACTGCAAGGAAATATCATTCTCGGATAAGAGGTTGCTAAGATTGGAAGGAATGAGGAGAGTGTTCCCATTCAAAGGAATTAGAATGCATAGAAAACTTGGAAGTGTCGTGGAACCAGCTCATAAAAAGAGTTCCAGATACCCTCATAAAACAAATACAGTTTGGTGTTGAACCTTCGTATTACATACAGAGAGCTAGGGGATACATTTGCAGAGAGCTATGGAATACATTTGTAGAGAAGCTCATTCCATCACAATGCTTCATCAAAGATATCATATAGCATACAATATGCCATGGTGGATTTATGATTACAACTTGTAGTGGATTTATGATTACTATCTGTAGTGGATATTAGTTTCAGTGCATAAGACTATCTTCAAATCATGACATGGGTAAATGCCAAAGTAATAGAGAATATTGGGTTCCTATTCACTAATTGGGAAGTCCCTAATGGATAATGGTATCTACTAATACATCACATGACAAATGGAAATCCTTCAAGGAGAAATTATCAGTAGATATATACAATCGGCGATACACATTTGCATGAAGAATATTACAAATCATATGTATTGCAGTCGATCCAAGTTGTACAAGGTATATCACAAAGGAGCCACATTGTACAAGGTATATCACAAAGGAACTAGGAACATGGTCTACATGTTCAATGACGATATTGACCACCTTAATGAGTCACAACCCACTGATACTTTTACTTGTGGTAGGCACCAACGAACATTATTAAGAAACATTGATATCTTGTCAGTCAGATTCTGATTCTGACCAAAGATTATCTTGTCTGAGATAAGACTGCGCTAAGCTTTCTCTATATTTCTTTAAAGAAGAACTGTGGCGTAGAATTCTCTATATTTCTTTAGAAGAATTGTGGTGGAGAACGTGGTAGACACCTTCACCGTTCAAATATTGGAAGTATCCCACATTGGTACAATAAAAAGTACATTGTAATAAGGTGAAGAATTTTATATGTTTTATTCAATTGGAGATTCGTAAGTTGAAAAAATAATGATAAACTGGAATTCTTATGAAAGTAAACTCCAATTATATTTATTGCAAAGAATTTGCAAATAAAAAGCATTTTCGGTTAAGTGAAGTGAAGCAGGATATTACATGGAAAATGGTAAAGATGAGAAAGCAAGTTTTATATAGATATATATTGCATAATGATTTTGAAATAGATGAAGTCAATTAAAATGCATTTTCCATGATATATAGGGGAACCAATGGATAACACTTAAGGTGATCACTTATTAGTTAATTTTAGTGAAACAAACTTAGGATACATTGCATGCATTGACATACATTAATAGTGTATATAGAAAAAGTGGATTAATGCTAGGTTTGAATTAAACATTAGTTCAAAACATTTAATGTTTAGAATTATGCAAAGTCCATAACCCGTAGTAGATATCGCATATTTTTTTATTACATCTCCTTGTGGCTTACCATGCAACAATTGTGTGGCATAACATGCAACAACTGCTTCACTAGGTGTGGGGTGTACCACAAAGTAAGTGTGGGGACATGAAACGTGAAAATTGTATCACCATTGTTCTATAATATTGGACATGAAACCTGGCTATAAGAAAATTGTGATAATGGATATGAAACCTATTACCTCCTTCGGAAAAAGGCTCGTTCATGCTCGATCATTCCACTCTGAAAGAGATTATTCTCCTTCCCTAGATCGCGGCCATATCTAGTGTCATACTCAATCGGCCATGGCTCTGGTCATACTCAATTTTGCATCTCGCTGAAGAGTTCTAGCATCTGCTCTCATCATACTCAATTTTGCATCTAGTTGCTGAAGTTCTAGCATCTGAAATATTGAAAGCTATTGAAAGATTTTGTTGTTTCTAAAAGTTGTGGTTGTAAAGAAACAACAACAAAGGTAAAGCTAGAGAAAATCACAGTTCAAACAATATAACTATTGCAAAAGCATTAAAAGTTCAACGAGTTATACATACCATAGATGTGGCCAACAAGATCTTGTAAGAAGGTGATTTGCAAGTTGTAATACAAGGCCAGCAAGATCTCAGTATCGAATATGTCGTTTGCTTCCAGTTTCGTGGAGGCCTGCAAGAAGGTGGTTTGCATATAGAGATATTAAGGGAGATCATACAAGTCCTGTGGTGCTATCTATCCATCCCAAGGGAACAATGATAACTCCTGAGTATCCTAGTGCAAACATATTTTGCATTGTTTTGTTCAATGATGTCATCAGAACGAACCCTACTTGGTACCATGCATCTACAACAGTCTCACAATATTAATACGATTCAGGTATTTAGAAATGAAAGTGATTTTAGCGGTCCAACTCTGCATGCAGTTAGACACTCGACCGACGTTTTGCAGTTAGAAACTCGACTGATAAGGTCGCCTCTGCAGTTAGACACTCAACCGACTTCGGTCTGTAGTTAGACACTTGATCATAGTATATAGAACCATCCTCTGCAGAACTCGATCAATGCCCCACCACCCACTCCCTAGCTATTTCCCGTGTTTCTTCCCGCTAGATTGATCATTTTCTCTGCCTACCTGTTCTGCGCTGGCCTCTTCCCACCCTGCCCTCGATAGCAGTAGTGCAAAGCAAGTGCATGCAGGAATTTATTTCCACAAAGTGTTGTCGATCGAGCAAGGGTCTCAAAGATAAATCGCTAAAGTAAAGTTGCTGGCCGAGTGTAAACAATCTAGGACTGTTATCAAGCAAATAAATCCCTCTTCCACAAGACAAGAGTATAAATGTTGGATTCTCATCCAACATTTTCCACAGATAAAAATGTTCTCTAGGATGGATGTTATCTGGCAACTAAAAGGGACCCGCCAACATTCCAATCCCTGTTACAGCTTACTTTGAAAATCGTTTGAAAAATAGCCCATAATCCCTGATTCCATTTACCTTCATAATTGGATCGAACCCCTCAGCGGCACTGTAAATAGAATACTTTTTTCACATATTCAGTTACTTTTGGTTACATTTCAAGTCTGCCTCTAATTACAACCCCAATGACAAGACAACGGTTAAGATAGAAACATCGACGAAAGTATGATATTTATGAACAGTATTCTTCGCTTTGAATTTGAGCGATAACATAACTTTGAATGTATATTGCAGGTGCATCAGGTGGCTTGGAAACTCCTGTAACTCTAGGGAAACCAAGCCATTTATGGCCCCCTCCTTGTCAGAGAAACAACAATAGCTCAATGCTTGTTTTTGACGTCGGAGGTTGTGTTCAACCAACAAAAACTTGAGGCGGAGGTGCATCTGGTGCGTTTGATGTTGCTGGAAAGAGAAGCCTTCGATTATTTACACCAGTTGGCAACAATGCTTCAGCTTCCTCCCACTTCTCGTCTTCTTCCACAAGGATTCACGTAATTTTTCACCCCATCGTTGTCGGATATCAGAAACATGGTTTGTATGCCATTGATCTGTACACGTTTCAAATGTTGCACTATCAATGCACATTTTGGAAGCATGCAACAAAGGTCATATTTCTGAGGAAAACGTGGTAGGGCTCACCAGATTTGAGCTCCCAATGCTATCTCTTTCCATGTGTAATAAAAAAAAATTATATTTGGATTTGATAATATTTATTTTATTTACTTATAAGTTTATTTTGGATTTGTCAATCAAAGAATTTTCAATGGAATTTTGTACTAAGAGCAAAATTATAGGTTAATTATGTCCAGAAGGTTCATAGATAAGTCCAGAGATTCCAGTAGCGTTAAATTCGAAAGCTTTTGCGGGATATGACCACTGAGTCTATTGGCTGAAAGGTTCAAATTTCTAAGGCAATTCAAAAATCCTATTTCAGAAGGAATCTACCCAGTTAGCCTATTTCCTGATAGATCCGGAAAAACTTGTGTTGAAAAGAAATAATCGTAGTAATAGAGCAGCGTTCCTTTGAAATTCAATATGATTTTATCGTTCCACAGAGTTTCTGGCTCATATTGTGTATCATTATCTTTTCTCATAGCTTTCAATGAACCAATCTTTGTTGGGATTCATCCTATGAATTTATTGTTTGAGAAGTTCAGAAGTTGCAGGTTGTGGAGATCCCAAAGCCAGTCAGGTAAATTTCCCTCTAATTTATTACACACCACAATGAAAACAGGCTTCACCGAAAGAGAGTCTAACCTTCGTTATTACTATTTTGATACCCATAATACTCTGTAATAACGTAGTCCATTAACCGAGTCTATTATACATGTATTAATACAACTTTCTAGTCGACTCATTTTCATTTCAATCTACTTCTTTGAATAATGAAAAAAACACATCTTAGACTAGGGGTCTATCTATCTATCTATCGAATGACAATCTTCTATCGCTCAAGACCTTGCGAGAGTATAGCCTTTCAACTTTAGTTGCTACTCTTTAGGCAAGTGCAGTAGGCTCACGTGGTTGGGCAAGGTCAGACACATCCATCTTCCTTCTTGGATTTGAGAGGAATTCACTTGTCCTTCCCTGTCGAGCGCTTACCAGTAACACCTATCCGAGGCCCTCCATAGTAAGGGAGTCAGCAGGTAAGGAGGTTCTTTATCTATGTTAAAGATGGCGTGTCAAAGCACAAACTATTGATGTGGTACTATTGACGCAAACCTATCGGCCCTCGGGCCAAGATCTACTCACAGGATCGTTCTTTAACCCCTTTGAGCTGGATCGGCTCTTTTGGATTCCCTTCTGAAATATCCTATCAAATCAATTCCACAAGTCCTTTTTCGCAACTCGCAATCTTGCGAGTTTGCGAGTCGTGACTCCCGACTCTTGCTCTCCAATCTTGCGATACCTGAGATCGTGAAATGGATATAGCTCTTCCTCTGTTCGCACCCTCCACGCGTGACCACCAGCTAGGCTTCCCACTAGCTCTTCTCGTCTCTCGCACCTTCGCAAGTTCGAGTGTCCAACCTCGGTACCTTCCTTTTACGAACCCTCGGGAGGCGATGTTGACTTTTCTCCTCGCGTTCTCGCTACTCACGACTTCACGTGTTTCGACGTCGAGCTCTCATGCTCTTATCTTGTGAATCCTCGATGACGTATGTCCACCGGTCTAATTTTTGGGCCCACCTTTGTGGTTCTACCACGTGTCCCTCGTGCCCCGGCTTCGGCACTTCACGACTTCACTCCTTGGAGGACCCAGCTCTTGGGCTCTCACCCTGCGAACCTCTCAGTTCGCAAGATCCTTTGATCTCTGCCACCTGTCCTCCTCCGATGGATGGTTGCGGTTCTCTCATGACTTTGCAACTCGTGACTTCAAGACTTTCAGTACAAAAGCCTTGGCTCTCTACCCGCCGATATGCAAAATGTCGAAATTTCGACACATCGCCAACGCGGGTCCCACAATGGAACTTCCCACCTTTTGGAATTTTGGACTTCGCGACTTCGTGAATCCTAATGCTAAGTCTTTATCTCTTCAACCCACGAAACCCCGAAATGATCAATGAAGGTCTGACCTCTGTGTCGGCAATTGTGCCACATGTCTGCTCCCAGATGAATGGTCACGATCTTCTCATGACTTTGCCTTTCGCGAAGTTGAAGGACTTCCTTCTCTTAGCTCCAATGTCTGAATCCTCGATATGGGTGATCTCATGACATGCATCCTCCTTCCAACGAATGGCTTAGATTCGTTCGCTACTTCTGGACTTTTCACTTTCGCGACCTCACGAATCTCGCTACAAGACCTTCGGTTCCTAAAACTGTCTAATCTAAGAATTCAAAGCTACCTACTTACATTAACTAGCATAAATGCCTCTTAGTCTTTCAGACGAGAGCGGGTCGCTCAAGGTCTGATTACAATCTATAAGTACACCCTTCCCTAATTGTTTCATTTACATTTGGTGCATCCAACGTCAAAACATTCAAACAATTTATCATGTGCCAAAATGTGTTGGCGCTTGCCCCACACTCGCATATTGTTGGTGATGCTCCTGCATCAACTATTAACCCTCTTGATTAATCATTAAGTCATTCGGAAAAGAGTATTTGATGAGCTCCATTTCTTTCCTTGGCCAGTATTTGTCAAGTAATGGGGTCAAGACCTCTCCCTTGGGTAATTCCTGGAGCTATCTTAACTCATTTATTAACAAAAATCTAAGTTGGAAAGGTTGCAGAAAGAAAAGAACTTTGGGAGTTTGGAAAGCGTTCTATGCTTTTCAAAATAGGTGAAAATACACAAATCTATGGGATTGGAAGACTATGCAAACTCTCTTTGGGATTTTAATGATCCTGGTGGTTCTATATGGTTGTGAAGTGTAGGCCAACAACACATTTGACTTACAGTGGAAGCAAATTGAGAAGATTCAAAAATGCTTGATCACAAATAAGTTTAAAATTAAAAGTCCAATCCCTTATGATATCATGCTAAGTGAAATGGGGGTTGATCCTATTGAAGGAATTGCTATGGTGCGTCTCATAATATATCTAAAAAAAATTGAGCAAATGGAAGATAGTCGATGGCCTAAGGTCGTCTTCAATGACATATTGTGCAAACGAAAGAAGACGTGGATGCAACAAAATATTAAATGGCTTAGTAAATGGGATATCCACTTGAACAAGTGCCCTACGAACAATAAAGAGATAAAGTCTTTTGTTATTGATAGTTTCCATAAACGAACTTGGGATAAAGGGCTCGGGAGAAAGAAAGAGTATTATATTGAAGAGTTTAACCCCACATACAATCATCATCAAAAAGCGTACATAGGGGGAAATATATCTTGGAGAGCCAAAATGCTTATTGCCCAATTAAGAACTAATTCCCATAAACTTTGTTGTAAAACTAGGTGTTGGATAAGACCAAAAGAAGATTGGGAAAAAAGGGTGTGTGTGTTCTGCACCTCCAGAAAAGTGGAAACAGAAAAACATTTCATTTTAGAGTTTGAAGCCTTCAAAGACAGTAGGGACAACTAGCTCTTGGAATAATTTATTCAGCGAGGGAAAAGTGGAGAAATTGGGGGAGCTTATCATCAAGTTGAACAGAAAAAGGGTTGAACTTCAGAAATTAGTGTGTGAGGTGGTCTGTCCCATAGGCTATTGTTAGCCTCATGGACGTTAAAATCATTTTCTTTCTTTCTTTCTTAACGAATTCCTCCTCTGTGAATCAAGGTCAACCCAACCCTAAGGATAAAACCAAACAACTTAGAATGGGGATAATACCTAGCATGCCAGTCAAGTTATTAAAACATAAATTGATGAGCACCACGCTGCTGCGATTACTGAAGGTTAGAGCAAGATGCACTCGTGTAAGGTTGTTGGTGGCAATTGACAAGCTATGCAAGTTGCCAAATAGCAAGCTTCTCTACCTTCTAGGCAAGGACTTGTTGCTACACAACTCTCCTTGTTAAGACTATCAAACTAACAGATTGCAACCAGGTTAAAGGCATCGAGGACAACTACTGTGTGTTTATAATAGTTGATTGGGATTCTTGTATGAGCATGCAAATCAAATATCTGGTTGAAATACAAGAACTCAAGCAACTCGAATTCCTAAATATTTACAAAGTACTAGACAGTCGCACACTCTTCACATGACCTACATCTGTAGTGCAAGGAATTGACTTCACTCACTTTCAATTGAGAACAAATGTTTGAAATTCTACATCGAATAGGGTTGATTATTCATTCAATGTAGTTACAAGTTTCCAAGAGGCGGCTAAAACCCGTAATATGGATAATAGGAATTTAGTGAGACAAATAATGCATATACCAATAAATCCTTAAATCCACTGTCAATAAAAATTTTCAAAATTGAATACTATATTTTTTCGCACGCTCTTCACATGACCTGTTGGAAGGTAACAACGAATCTGGGATAAGGTGGTTTTGCCTAACCACTTTTTGTGGAAGATTTAGTGTTTATTGTTTTAACAACTTAGCTAAAATAGGGGCAGTAGTTATTGTATTCAGTTTTGTATAACTGAATGAGAAGTTGTTTAAATATGTATGCCTTTGAGGCAGATATTGAGCTAGTGCTTCAAGCCCTCTCCAGGCTGTTGGTCCTAATCTCTGGTTTATTGAACAATAAGAATGTCGTTTCCATTGTCCTGTGGATGTTTCCCTCACCTTGAGGATTTTATCACGTAAACTATTGTCTCCTATGTGATTGAATCTGTGCATGTTTTCTTTGGTTTTTTGTTGCAAAATTAATCTATGTAGCTTTAAAGATCCTAACAAGTGGTATCAGAGTTAGGTTGGAGGCCACAGAGAATGAGATCACTGGAAAAGATTTATTTCCCTGTCTACCGTGTTGAGGGAGTGAAAATCCAAAAATATTTGCAAGTCTATAACTGCGTCAGGAGCGATATTATAGTGCAAAAATGTGAGCAAAAATTCACCTTTGCCGCACCTTGACACATTGAAGGAGAGAGAAAATTTTAGGATGCACTTAGGAACTTCTCCGTTTCATATTTTATCGTGCTCTTTACTCATCGTGAGGAGCGAAAAAGGAGGTATGAAATTTACTCTTGAAAGGCATTAAATATATAATAGGAAAGCGATAAAGGTTAACGCGTGGAAGCTCACGTTTAAATCTTGGTATGAAATTTTGGTATAAAAAGTATAGTAAGGTGGATTCCAAAATGTAGGTCATGGCTTATTATATATGGTGTATTTTATCATATGGAGTGGGAGGTATAAGGTGGATTTGTTAAAAATGGTTTTAAGTTTTCTTTATGTTTATTTGAAACCTTTGTTAATTCATACTGAATTCCCATTTGGAATTAAGCTTTAAAATATTTAATCCACTATTTAAATATTTTGATTTTATAAGTCGTGATTCAGTTTCTTGAGATAACGACAAAGATGCAGAGTACCAAGTTTTAGGTGGAGGTGTTGTAGGGGTTATTTGGCCTCTGGTGAAAAATGCTAAGCAAGGTGATAATTGAACGCAGAGGAGTCAATCTGTTGAAGGGAAACATAGTGGAGATCTCTGTGTAGAAATTTCAGTTCTGTTTCTGGTGGGAGATCTGGGTGCTTCCCAGTGAAGGTTCTCAACAAATGGCAAATATGTTTGTGACAGCTCTGTGGTCAAGCAACCAGAGACAAAAGTGTTGGTAAATGGCAACAATCCCAGTAAAGGTAATGGTAAAGTTACCATGTGAACTTTTTCTTTTGGAGTTGTATTTTTTTGTTACGTGTAATTGGGCATATTGTTGTAAGACCTCGTTAGGCATGCGTACCCCTGGTTCTGTTAAGTCACCTATGAAAGTCTAGACATAGATTTAGGTAGACTAAAGAAGGGTGGGAGGCATGACTCATGAATTAAAACCTTGTACATAGGTCTACAGTTGTGGGTTTCGGGTCCATGATTAATGGTTTCCCGTGGTATGGTGTCCATAGAATTGCATATCATGGAGCTTGTTTAAGGGCTCAGTGAAACTCCAATGTCAAGTGGCCTGGAGGTGAGCAGTGAAAAACTCATTTGGTAGTCTTGGCCAGATTTGGTCAAGGGAATGTTCATGTTAAGGTGGAGCATTGGGACTCCATTGACAGGTGCCTGGAGGTGAGTTGTAAAGGCTCACTTGGCAGTAATGGCCGGATGTGGTCAAGATTTTGAATACTTTGTTCGAGGTGGAGAGCTAAAGGTGCCCTAATCAAAATGTTAGGTCAATAGAAAGGCTGATGTGTTTATGTATTGACAGGTTAAATCAAGGGTTTGAGAACATATGATGGAGGCAGGTTCATATTCCTTGGAATTTTAGAAATTATTGCAGAACATTTGGGCAGATCAAACAGGTAGATCTTTGTTGGTTATAATGACAATGTCAAGGGATATAGATCATCATTAACATAGATAGTGTTTGATGGATTTCTTCTCAAATCAGACATGGTAAAATAGGAAAGGTATAAAGCATGACTGATAGCAGAAAGGTGTTTGGAAGGCATTGATTTCCATGAAATATTCTCATCAGTTGTTAAGCTTTTCTCTATTCATGTAGTATTGGCACTAGTTGTTGTAACTAGATGCTAAGACAAGTTTTTTATGGAGATTTGTATGAGGAGATATGTATTTCGAACAACTAGAAGGGTTTGTTTAGGAGTTTGTTCAGGATCACAACAGAAGATGTGTTTGAAAGCTCAAATAGTCATTGTATGGCCTGAAATGTGCATCAGGCATTGGTACAAGATGGGTGATTTCTTCATGGTGAGCCAAGTTTTACAAGAAATGAATTTAACCATTGTGTTTATGGTACATTCATTATCTTGGTGTTTAGATTGTTGATGATATGTTTTTTGAAGTAAAAGTATGGTTAAGATCAGCAGGTTGGCTCAGTTGGCAAGGATGTTCGTGGTGAAGGATCAAGGGGCAGAAAAAACAAATCTTGGCCATGGAAATACATAGAGGCGGGAAAGATGGTAAGCTTTGGTTATCACAGTTGCAGTATAAGGAAAAGATACTGAGGAAATTTGGCATGAATAATGTGAAACCGGAAAATATCCCTTTGGCTTTCCATTTGTTTTCTTCATGTGTATATCCTTGTAATATGGAAGAAAAGGTTATGTCTCATGTATTGTATACTAGTTGGAAGTATAAAGTATGCGATGAAAAGGTTTGATATGTTCAAGTATTAGACATTTCACATGTAGTTGGTGTTTTCAGTGGTCACATGACAAATCCAGGTAAAGCAGTGAAATTGGGTGCTTCGGTATTTTAGAGGCACATGTATCACCTACAATGGTTTCAATGTTTTTTGTCTGTAATTATTCAGATTTTTCAAGAGGATTTGGACAAGAAGAGATCTACTTCAAGTTCTGTCTTTTATGAGTATAAGGGACCATTGGGATAGTTTGGAAAAGTGCAAGTTTTGTTTTTGTGGTAGTCAAAGCCTTGTGCATTTGACACATAGTTCAACTTACCTAAATTAGACATGGTATCACTTTGTAAGACATGTTACTAATGGAGGTGGAGTGGTCCATATTTGAGCAAGTTGTGCAGACATGTTTTTTGGAACCAGTATTGTAGAGAAGTTGTGGTTGTAATTTGCTTCTCTTAAAGGTGATGAATCAAATTGGACAAGACATCAGGAAAATTGTTGTCAAGGTGGAGATTGTTGGAAGGTGACAACGAATCTAGGATAAGGCGGTTTTTCCTAACCATGTTTTGTGGTAGATTTAGTGTTTCTTGTTTTAACAACCCAGCTAAAATAGGGGAAGTAGTTATTGTATTCAGTTTTGTATAACTGAATGAAAATTTGTGTAAATATGTATGCCTTTGAGGCAGAAATTGAGCCAGGGCTTCAAGCCCTCTCTCCAAGCTGTTGGCTGTAATCTCGTTTCCATTGTCCCATGGATGTTTCCCTCACCATGAGGGTTTTACCACGTAAACTATTGTCTCCTGTGTGATTGAATTTGTGTATGTTTTCTTTGGTTTTCTGTTGCGAAATTAATCTATGTGGCTTTAAAGATCCTAACACGACCTATATTTGTAGTGCAAGGAATTGACTTTACTCACTTTCAATTGAGACAAAATGTTTGAAATTCTACATCGAATAGGGTTGATTATTCATTCAATGCAATAGGTTTCCAAGAGACGGCTGAAACCCATAATATGGATAATAGGAATTTGGTGAGACAAATAAATCCTTAAATCAACTGTAAAGAAAACTTTTCAAAATTGAAAACTATATTTTCCGCACGCTCTTCACACGACCTACATCTGTAGTGCAAGGAATTGACTTCACCCACCTTCAATTGAGACAAAATGTTTGAAATTCTACATTAAATAGGGTTGATTATTCATTCGATGCACTTACAAGTTTCCAAGAGGCGGTTGAAACCCAGAATATGGATAATAAGAATTTGGTGAGTCAAATAATTCATATACCAATAAATCCTTAAATCAACTATCAATAAAACTTTTCAAAATTGAAAACTATATTTTTAATTTCCTTTATTAAAGTTAAATAAAGGAACAAGTACATGCTATTCCACACATTGTAACAAACCAGAGAGTCTCAAAATGCAGATCACATATTTCTATAGCCATTCCTATCCACACATGTAAAAAAGACAAAATACTTGCAGAGGAAAAGAATAATAAAATAATTGCAAAAGAACAAAATACTGGCAAAATAAAAGAATAATAAAATTATTGCAAAAGACCTGAATATAAAACCAGAATAATAAAATTATTGCAAGGATTTTTGTACACATCTAAAAACTGGTTTACCAACTAGAAAAGAACTATAAAAACTAGTTTACCAACTAGAAAAGAACTATAAAAATTGGTTTACCAACTAGAAAAGAACAAATGAAAGATAGGAGTTTCATTTATAACAACAATTCATTTGATGAAAGATTTTTTAGTTCACAAATTTATATTCAACTATTAAATATAAGTTATTTTTATACAAAACTTTAAATAATGGAATCCCAACCCTATGGCATAAATCACTAGCAACCAAAATACAATACCAGCATTCAATTTCTTTATCATTTTCCACTACCAAGGAATCATATCAATTAAAAAAAAAGTTAACCAATACAAAATTAAACTGTTATAAAACTCACAGAAAACCAGTGCTCCAAAGCACTATAAACTATAATCCTCAAATGGAAACATGGCCAAAATAACTGTTGTATATAGGGATCTTATGGGAACCTGCCTTCTACTATTAAACTTACAGAAAACACGGGTTCCAAAGGCCTAAAAAGAAAACCTATAGTACTTACATGGAACCCGCCTGTGGTATTTGATGTATGCAGGTGTCTTATGTTCCATAGCAAGAAAAACATAGAATGATGAGTTACAACTTGTTGCAACTATGAGTACTTCAAAACATAAATACATCAGTGACAAAAATTATTGCACTATGCAGGTGTTTATGAATCACAAGATCAAAGTCAATACCTTAACATACCAACGATGATTGATGCGACCTATAAGTCCAAGTGGAAATACAAGCATATCCCTGAATGAATACACTCACGCGATTCTGAGAACAAAGCCTAAAAATCCTGTAAATCAAATACAAAGCAAGCCACCAATGATGCAACTGCTCTTATATTCTTTGAACAAAGCCTACAATTCCTGTAAATTAAATACAAAGCAAGTCATTGGCGATGGTACTACTCTTATAAACATACATAAAGGAGAGGCACGTTTACATACGTAGAGATGAACGTCTAGTAAATCCTCGATTCTCTGGGCTTCGTTTTGTAAAAATTAAAATAGTCCATTCTCTTGGCATCTTAGCCAATGTAAGTTTCATCCTTCCCTGGCAGTTCCCTTTCATGAGCAGTTGAGTCCCCTTCATGAGCAGCTAGGTCCACCAAAGAACATGGTACAATAATTCTTCCTATGTAACCATGAAGCGTCGCTTTATGAAAAAACATGTCCAGTGCAAAACCAGAGTTAATGCATACAGGGAAAAACATCACTCTATTTATTGGCCTTTCTTGTTCCTGTACTCTATTTTTCATTGGGATTTCTTTCATCTTCATTAATATCGTCATCATCCTCTTCTTCAGAATCAGGGAGACCGAGACAAGTTGCATCTTTTTGTTAGGAGTTAATTTACCTTAACGATTTAGTTAGATCAAACTGTTTCTGACAGTTACTTAGTTACTTCCATTTGAAACTGTAAAACTGTTTTGTAATCTTTTATATAACTCTTATGAAGACAATAATCAGTGTGTTCAATTCCCAACATTTCTGTATTCTCTCTCTGTTTCTGTTTACTCTTCCATTATTTCTTTTTACATGGTATCAGAGCAATAGGTTGGGAGAAGGCAATTCCTATTGTCGTTCTCTTCTAAATCCTGTTAGCTTTGCTTCCGCATTTTTCTTCCACAGTGAAGAACAGAGAAGAATTTCAGAATGTTGTGACTGTTGTTGCCTGCCAATTTGAAGAAATTGCCAGCCAGTTTGAAGGAGTACCACAGAACTGCCACTAGTCTGGAGAAGAGTTTCCCGTCAGTTTGGAGAAGTGCCATAGTGCTACCATCGGTTTGGAGAAGAGTCACTGCCGCATTGGAAGAGGGCGTGGCTGAAAATTACAGGCTTGGAATTTCCTTACATTTTTTATTTACTCTGGATTTTGCTGAAGAGTATTTATAAAATTTGGAGTTTATTTAAAGTTTCATTGAAATCTGAAAATTCACTTGGAGTTATATATAAAAAAAAAAATGTGGCATTAAAAAAATGTCTAGCTCTTGGTCAATTCAAGCACCAACTCTAGTTGGTTCCAATTATGATTTTTCGAGTGAGAAGGTGAAAGCCATTTTACAAGGTCAAGGATGTTGGGATTGTGTCAAAACAGGGTTCATAGAACCTGATGCAAATGTTGTTGCAGCTATGACTATTGTTCAAAGAAAACATTAGAAGAACTTAAGCAAAAAGAAGGAAAAGCCAAATCATATATTTTAGTTTCATTAGATGATTCTATATTTCCTAAAATTATTGGTGCCAAGACTGCTAAAGAAGCATGGGATATTCTTAAGTTAGCTTATAAGGGTAATGATAAAGTGAAAACTGTAAGACTTCAAACTCTTAGAACTCAATTTGAAACCCTCAAGATGAGTGAATCAGAAAGTGTTGATCAGTTTATGACTAAAGTGATGGGTATTATTAATCGACTTAGGATTAATGGCGAAAAAGAACTCATAGACCAAAGAGTAGTTGAAAATTTTTTTAGAAGTTTACCTAAGAAATTTGAAATGGTAGTTACTGCTCTTCTTGAGTCAAAAGATCTAACTAATTTTTCTATAGAAGAATTGATTGGTTCATTGTTATCTTATGAAGCAAGGATGACCTTGGATCTTGGTACTTTAGAACATGCATTTCAGACTAAAGTGTCCATGGACAGAGGCAAAAGCAGAGGTTTTCATGGACGTGGTCGTGGATGTGGTAGAGGACATTCTCAAACAAGAGATAAACCTGGACAAACAAAAGATCAGTCAGAGCAATCAAGATCGTCTTCACAAGATACTGGTTAGAGATGGACAAGTAAATTAGTAATCCAATGTTGTTATTGTAAAAAGTTGGGTCATCATATATCTAAATGTCGTAAGTTGCAGTTTAGAAATAAAGCTAATGTCATGGAAAGTGAAACATCTAATACTTTGTTTCTTTCATGTCAAGTATCTCAGCAAATTCTTGACAAAGATGTTTGCTTGCTAGATAGTGGATGTAGCAATCATATGACTAGTCACAATGATTTACTTTCTAATCTTGATACATCTCTTATTACTAAAATTAGTTTGGGTGATGATCATTCGATCAAAGCTTCAGGAAAAGGTGTTGTGTCAGTTTTAACAAAGCAGGGTGAAGTGAAAAATATTCCTGATGTTTACTATGTACCAAATATCAAACACAATTTGTTGAGTGTAGGGCAATTAATGGCGCATGGTTATGATGTCAATTTCCACAACAACATTTGCACAATTCTTAATCAAACTAAAAGGCTTGTTGCAAAAATCCCTATGACAAAGAATAGATTGTTTCCCTTAGAAATGAGAAGTGGGAAGATGTATGCATGTAATATTTCTAATGTGACTGAAACTGAGTTATGGCATTATCGTCATGGTTATTTACCAGTCAAAAGTATGAGTTTGTTACAAAGACAGTCTATGGTGATAGGATTTCCTCCTTCGATTAATGAGATTCCTTCTTGTGAAATTTGCATAGTAGGAAAACACCAGCGAGATAGTTTTCCATCATCCTCTTATAGAGCCAAAGAGTGCTTAGAGTTAGTTCACACAGACTTATGTGGACCTATGCAAAATCAGTCGATTGGTGGAAGTTTTTATTTTCTGACATTTATTGATGATTGTAGTAGGAAAGTTTGGGTTTATTTTCTCAAACAAAAATCCGAGACTTTCACTTGATTCAAAGAATTCAAGGCTGAAGCAGAGAAACAAAGTGGCAGATTTGTCAAAGTTTTGAGATTTGATGGAGGAGGTGAATATGACTCAAGAGAGTTTGCTGATTTTTGTAAACATCATGGTATTAAAAAGCAAACGACTACCAGATATACTACACAACAAAATGGAGTGGCAGAAAGAAAGAATCACACCATCATGAACATGGCCAGGAGTTTACTTACAGCAAGAAAAATGTCCAAAGATTATTGGGTTGAAGCTGTTGCATGTTCAATTTACATACTCAACAGATCACCAACTTCCAATGTTCAAGGCAAATTACCTGAAGAAAAATGGAGTGGATCTAAGGTAAATGTTTTTCATTTCAAAATTTTTGGTTCTGTTGCTTTTGCTCATGTTCCTGAAGAGCTAAGAAAGAAGCTTGATGATAGAAGTGAGAAGTACATTTTTATTGGCTATAGTGAACAGTTGAAAGCATACAGATTATACAATCCTATTACTAATAAATTTCTAGTAAGTAGAGATGTTAAGTTTATGGAAGATAAATCATGGGATGAAATGGAAAACAATACTTCTCAAAAACCTTCTCTTGAGTTAGATGAAGCACCTACAAATAAAGATGAAAATCAAGAATCAATAACACATCTTCCAAGATTGCAAGTTCAAAATGAAAGTAGTTCTTCGTCTCATAATGATTCTTCTTCTCAGAGTGATTCATCTTCATCTAATAGTGATTCAGATTCTGATCATAATCATCAAAGAATGAGAGGTTTGCATGATATATATGACCAAGATGATCATGTAGTACAGTTTGCATTTTTCTCATCTCAACCTACTTGTTTTGATGAAGCTGCAAAGAAAAAAGTATGGGTAGATGCAATGAATAATGAAATAGAAGCTATTGAAAGAAACAATACATGTGATTTAGTTGATCTACCTGTAGATAAAAATGTCATAAGTGTCAAATGGGTTTATAAAACTAAACTGAATGAAAAAGGTGAGATTGAGAAACACAAAGCAAGGTTAGTTGCCAAAGGTTTTTCACAACAACCTGGCATTGATTATGGTGAAACTTTTGCACCTGTAGCAAGATTAGATACTGTCCGATTTGTTTTGGCCGTTGCAGCACAAAATAAGTGGCCTATTTATCAAATGGATGTTAAGTCTGCCTTTTTGAATGGAGTATTAAATGAAGAAGTGTATGTTCATCAACCACTTGGATTTGAAGTTAAATCGCAAGAGCATCGAGTGTACAAATTAAAGAAAGCCTTGTATGGTTTGAAGCAAGCTCCGCGAGCTTGGTATAGTAGGATTGATCATTATTTACTCAAAGATGGTTTCAGTAGGAGTGAAAATGAGGCTACTTTGTATATCAAGGTAGATCAACAGGGTAATATTCTCATCTTATGTCTTTATGTTGATGACATGATCTACACAGGAAACATGATGTTAGATGCATTTAGATCAGCCATGAAAAATGAGTTTGAAATGACAGATCTTGGATCAATGAAGTATTTCTTAGGTATTGAAGTAGACCAATCTGATCATGGTATATTTATTAGTCAACAAAAATATGTTGCTAATGTTTTGAAAAAATTTAAGATGGAATAGTGTAAGCCTGCTGACACTCCTATTTCTCTTGGCACTAAATTAAGCAAGGAAGATTTGGGATCAGTAGTAAGTTCCACATTGTATAAACAACTTGTTGGTAGTCTTATGTATCTTACTACTACAAGACCTGACATAACATATGTAGCAAGTTACATTTCCAGGTTTATGGAATATCCTAAGTATTCTCATTGGAAAGTTGGTAAGAGAATCTTAAGATACATTGCAGGTACAACCACTTATGGTTTGTGGTACACAGCTTCAGTAGATAGTATGCTTACAGGTTATACCGACAGTGATTATGTAGGATGTATTGACGACAAAAAAAGCACTTCAGTCTATGCATTTCTTTTTGGAAATAATTTGATTTCATGGGAATCTAAGAAGCAACCCATAGTTTCTATCTCTTCTACAGAAGCGGAATATGTAGCGGCAACCACAACAGCATGTCATGCAGTTTGGATTAAAAGGCTCTTGATGGATTTTGGATATACGACAAAAGAACCTATTTCAATTTTTTGTGACAATAACTTTTCCATTTCCTTGTCGAAGAATAATGTGTTTCATCAGAAAAGCAAACACATTGATACTCGATTTCACTTCATTCATGAACTTGTCAAAAATGGTGACATTTTTCTCAAATTTTGTGGTTCTAAAGCTCAGCTAGCTGATATCTTCACTAAACCTTTGGGAAGAGATGTTTTTCAATTTCAACGTCAAAGTCTAGGCATTATTAATAATGTAATCCTCTAAATTAAGAGGGAGTGTTAGGAGTTAATTTACCTTAACGATTTAGTTAGATCAAACTGTTTCTGACAGTTACTTAGTTACTTTCGTTTGAAACTGTAAAACTATTTTGTAATCTTTTATATAACTCTTATGAAGACAATAATTAGTGTGTTCAATTCCCAACATTTCTGTATTCTCTCTCTGTTTCTGTTTACTCTTCCATTATTTTTGTTTACACTTTTGGCTAGTCAATATTCTCTACCTCACGTTTTAAGATTCCTTCTTCGTCATCAATATTATTTTCTTCGCCCAATGCTAAACCCACATGAAGGAGAAGAAATCCCTAAAGCCCTACTCTCCAACTTGATGAAATCTTGAACAGAAGCCAACATCCTTTGCAATTGGTCCTCTTCAGAATCAAGTTCTTTTGTTTCACAAACCCTATTTCTCCAGAATCACCGATCTTCTCTTTCTGGATCCCTAATCTTGCCACAAGGAAATAAAACCCCTAAACTCCCTCTGGCACAGCCAAACCCCGTTTTTTCTCTAATTAGAATGTTTTCGGCATTTGAAAGCGTTTTCAACGCCGATAATGTGAATGCAAGTTGTTACCCTAAATTTAAAAAACAATAAAACTTGTTGGCACATTTATAAGACTAAGCAATGTAAGTCTCATAAACAATTGAAAAAATAAATATCCTTCAACATTGAAACCTAAAAAGAAGGAAATAAAAGTTATTTGATATATCCTGAAATTTCAATTTAAAACAAAATGATAACAACCGAGCTGCAATGAAATTCCAATGCCTAAACACAATACAAGCAACCCACACAAAATGAAATTGATGTTATTTAGCAAATATAAATGGATCAATATTGTTGGCACTACTATTAGGTTTTCTCTTTGACACACAGATTATACTAATAGGTTTTCTCATAGATGTTATAATAAATTGAATATTCAGAAAATCTAAATAAAATTTAAATATGATAAACACTTACACTTGTATAGATAACATGTGGCAATTGGAATCAATTGAGAACTGATTCAGTGGTGATTACATGTGTTTCATTAGTGGATCAACGGGGAATGGAAATGGACATGGAGGAGTGGGAATTGTTGAAGAAGATGGATCAAAGTCAGAGAGTTGCATAGGTGCCATTGTTGTATCAACAGGGAATGGAAATGGAGGAGTGATAATGTCGACATCTCCTTCTAACATTTGGATCACTTTACTCATAGGAGGACGACGAGATGCATTGAACTGTATGCAACACAATCCAACTAAACTTAACCTTTTTGTGATTCCTTGCTCTTCCTCTGACATATTTCCTTTTCTCAAATTCTCAAACTGACCCTGCTCCACTTGCTTGAAAGCCCACTCTGGATAGAAAAATTGGCTTGATTTACTCTCTTTATTGTGAAAATCAATGTTCTGTCTCGCCCCCACCATCTCCATCACCGACATTCCATATCTATAAACATCATATCTATGAGTGACAACTCCATACAACCTAGACCACATCTCTGGGGCAGCATAACCTAATGTTCCTCTATTAGCAACAAAGATGTGGCTTTCCTCTCTATCTGTTATTTTCGCTAGACCAAAACTTGCAACTTTCGGTAAGAAATTGGCATCAAGTAGAACATTGTGAGGCTTTATATCAAAATGTAAGATGCGATTTCTGCACTCGTCATGTAAGTATGCAATACCGCGAGCTGTGCCAAGTGTGATTGAATATAGTTGTTTCCAATCCAACTCGTCATGATGGCCTCCACGGATATATCTCTCAAGGGAACCATTCACCATGTATTCATACACCAAATCTTTTATGGATCCCTGGTAACAATAACCTAAGAGGCGCACCAGGTTAACATGACAGGTCATCCCCACTGTTGCCACTTCCGTTATAAATTGTTGTTCACTCTGTTTGGATTGATCCAAAATCTTCACAGCTATCCCACGTCCAGTGGGAAGCTATCCTTTATAAACTGTTCCAAAACCTCCTTTACCAAGCTTTTCTGCCAAGTTGTTTGTGTAAGTCATAATCTGAGCATAAGAATATCTGGTGGGCACTTGTGAGGAATAATAATTTAAGAAATTCTCAACCGAAGGAGTTCTTGAGTCGACTGGGTCGATAATGTTGAAAAATTAGAGTATAAAAGATAAGTAAGAGTAACAAATGGATCTGTTTTAAAGGTAAGAAATTTACCTGCCGTAACTCCTACAGATAGGGTCTGATTTACAGCATGATGTCCTGCAGGGAAGAAAAATGAAAACAACAAAGTAAGATAATGAAACGTAGATAGGGAAAGAGAAAATGGTCAATAAAACAAGTTTTGGAGATCCTCACCTTCAGAGAAATTGTTGTAGTATACCATGACGGAAAATGCAATGATGGTCATAACTGAGAGTATTGAATGTGCTACCATCATCATATGTGTCACCATTTGTTTGATAGTAACATCTTCGTCCCTGTGAAGTTTCGGTCCTTTTCCCGTGAAGTTTTACAATAATTGCTTCCATCTTCTCGACAAATTCTTTGCTGAATAGATTATCTCAAGAACTAGCTGCTAGAATACCTGCATAATTTTCCCTGTTGTCTTTGAGGGCTTCACATTCTAAAATGAAATGTTTTTCTATTTCCACTTTTTCGGACGAGCACAAAATACATACTCTTTCCTCCCACATTTCTTTTGTCCTTTTCCAGCGCCCTGTTTCACAACGGAGTTGATGAGAATTAGTCCTTAATTGAGCAATAAGAATTTTAGATCTCCAAGAAATATTGGCCCCTATGTACTCCTTTTGCTGATGGTTATGAGTGGGGTTAAAATCTTCAATGTAGCACTTCTTCTTTCTCCCTAGCTCTTTCTCCCAAGTATGTTTGTGGAACTTATCCATAACAAATGTTTTTATCTCTTCACTCTTTGTAGGACACATGCTCAAGCAAATGCCCCATTTACTAAACCATTTGTTATTTTTCCGCATCCAAGTCTTCTTTCTTTTGCACAATCTGTCACTAAACACAACCTTAGGCCATCTACCCTCTTCCATTTACTCAATTTTTTTCAAATACCTTATGACTCACACCATAGTAATTGCTTCAATAGGGGCGGCCCCTGTTTCACTTAACATGATAGCATAAGGAACTGCACTTTTAATTTTGAATTTGTTTGTAATCAACCGTTTCTAAATTTTCTCAATTTGTTTCCATTGCATCTCGGTTGTGCTACTGGCCCATAGTTCACAGCCGTAGAAAATCACCGGAATCACTAGAAACCTAAAAAGAGTAAGAGTGGTTTTCCAGTCCCACAAATCTGCCTCTCTACAACTGTTTTGAAAAGAATAAAATGCCTTCCAACCCCCTAAAGTTCTTTTTTTTCTACAACCATCCCAACTTAATTTTTTGTTGAAGTCAATTCCGAGGTATTTGTAGTCTGCAACTTCTTCCAGAATGTTGCCTTCAAAGTAGAACTTATGTTGGTTATGCTTTCTTTTGTTAGAGAAAACCACTACTTTTGTTTTGCTAATATTGACTTGCATCCCCACCCTTCTACAAAAATGCTCAAGGGAACATAAGTGCTCTTGCAAACCTAGAGTTGATTTAGCAATCAATATAAGGTCATCTGTGTACAAAAGAAGCCTTATAACGAACTTGCCCAAATGGATACCATCACCCCCTTGCAAATTTAGCCACTCTTCAAGCTTGTCAATATATAACCCAGAAAGGGTAGGGGACAGTGGGCAACCTTGCTTGACCCCGATATTGCTTCTAAAACTTTCAGAAATGCCTGCTGAAGTTCTAATTTTGACTTTCACCTCTTCATATATCCTATGCACAACTGCTCTCAAATGCCTAGAAAGCCCAAGTTCTTCCATCCTGACGTATTCTAAACGTTTTATCTTTGGGTTGCTTGGATTTTATTTATTTTTATTTTTTATCAATTTTACTTCAATTAGAAAATACTATTGTTGTTAAAAATTCTTGTTTTATGATTACATAAATTTTACTTCAATTAGAAAATATTATTGTTGTTAAAAATTGTTGTTTTATGATTACATAAAATTATTTATGTAAGAAATGATTTGTTAAAAATTGTTGTTTTATGATTACATAAAATTATTTATGTAATAAATAATTTTAAAATGAAAATTACAATTTCACTAAAAATTATATTATTGAAAAATTACAATTTCATCAAAAAATTATATTATTGTATTTTTGAATAATGTACAATTTTACATCTCCATGTAAATAAAAGAATGATTGATTTAACTTAATTAATTTTTTCAACTTGTTTTGATATAAGTATGTCTTATATAGTATCTCTCTGTTTCTATACTCTGCCTTATATTGTTTGATGATTGACTTGGTTTGATTTTTTTTAATATGCTTTGATACAAGGATATGTGTTGTATTTTTTAATAATAAATATTTTCACTCTTTTATCCTACATAAATGTTTTCACTCCTTTACCTTAAGTACAAGGATGATTGACTTGGCTTAATTGGTCTTTTTCAATATGCGTATATATTGAATCTTTGAATAATAAACATTCTCACTTTTTTATTCTAAGAATGCTTGCTTTGTCTCTTTCAATATACTTTGATTTAGGGATATGTTTTGTATCTTTGAATAATAGATATTATCACTGCTTTATTGTGCATGGATGGATGATTGACTTGACTTGACTTGTCTCCTTCAATATACTTTCATCTATGAAGATATGATTTGGATTGGATCACTATATTATTTGTCATATATCTCTATGCTTTTAGAGTGGAAAAAATTAGAGGAATCAACTTACATGGTCATTTTAGTAGCAGGTCCCACTTTGGAAAATTGGGGTCCAGAACCTTCCGAAGCCATTTTGAGGCATTAAATGCAATTTTCTAGGGTTTTGGTGTTCATAACTTATAGCCACCCCCTTGATAGTGTTCTAGACTATGAAACCTATCCAACAGTGCAAATTGTGTGTCAACCAAAGCTCATATGCAAAAGTTATGTCTCCCACAACTTGACCTACCATGTTGACCACCATGGTATCAGAGGATGCCATGTCATCCCCCGTTACTCATGCATATGGGGCTAGCCACGTATGTAATTTCAAGAAGATTCTAGAAGGTTCAAAACCTTATCACATTTGAGGGTTGATAAAGTCAAAAACCTACCCCTAGATGGCTATCGGGCTCTGTTAAATACCGAACCACTAGGAGAAGAAGGGGTTCCATTCTATGTTATTGTATTTTGTTTCTATAGTAGAGAAAAACAACTGGGAGTGGGAAAATTATAGAGCATAACAAAGGGGGTTAATGTTCTATAGCATCCTAATAGGCCAAAGGTATCAGGTCACTCCATAGAGAGCACCTTCTCCTTTCTACTTGCATTACTTCCATACCAAAAAAGAGAGCAGAGCAACCTCACCTTGTAGTTGGGTTTTCTCTCGTAAGGGTTTCCCAAACAAAATGTTTGTGTTGTTTTGTAGATGGTGTGTGAATGTACTTTACTGAACTCTCTATTTTTTGCATTTTATCTATTTCATGCATAAGCAATGATCTAGGTGGATATCGATGGCCACCCACCTATTCCAACTGGCTCACATGCAGTTTTGATTTTGGCAGTTATTTTCCTAGTTTTCGGGTCTTGAACTTCCAGGGTCATTTTGAGGCCCTAAATAACGTTTTTTGGGCTTTCCACAGTCACATTGTTAATAAATTTAGAGTGTGACAACATAATGTGTATTCCTCGGATAGACCTTTCCAATGGGATATCGTACACCTAAAACAAAGATCGTATGCAAAAGTTACAACCCCGAGAAGTTGATGTACCAACTTACCCCAACAGGGCCCACATGACTTTTGGCGCTTCATCTCCTAGGGTTAGGTTTTTGGATGTCTAAGGTTTTGGCATTCATGCTTATTGTAAAAATGATTTTGGAGCCTCGTTCTACTCATCTTCTTATGAATGAACACAGTTGTCATATCTCTTCTTAGAGATAAGTTGCCACCATTCTAGAAAACTTGTTTTCAGCCTGCATTTTACAGTTCCAGCATATTTCTTTATTGAATATAATCCATTTTTACTATATCTCTATATTGTTCATTGTGTATTTGTGTTAATAACATTAATAATCTGTGTTCATTTCATTATGCTCATAAAATTTGGATCAATGGTTTCATCCTTGTTATTCTTAGTGCATGTCCCCGACGAGGTCAGGGTAGAAAGAGTCGGGTCTCGATCTCGTTTCTCTTGAGAACAAGAGCTCTTGCACGCCCAAGAGACCTTCTATGGAGGTACAAAATAAAGATGGCAGCACATGAGATCCTTTCAAACTATTGCTCGAGGAATCCCCGCCGCAATAGAGGAATGAGATGATGGATAGTGTTGAGCAAATCCTTCGATGACTACCAACACGCGGTGCATCTTCTTCGAGCAGAGGCACCGCCCCCTTCAAGGTATGTATCAACTTTGATATTCCTATATTTGATGGTCAGATAGACATGGATGTTGTAGACAAATGGTTGAATCTACTAGAAGGGTATTCTTTTGTCCATAACTTTTCCAATAGAGAAAAGATTACTTTTGTGCTCCTCAAAGCAGTCCCCCATGTCAAAGATTGGTGGGAGACTTTCTATGAGAAAAAGGAAACATAGGAACCCTCATTATTTACAGTTGCACTCACTTGTGAGTCCTTCAGGGATGTCATTAAGGAACAATACTACCATGTTGGAATTTATGGTGACCTATATACAAATGGACCACACTGCGGCAGGAAAGGGACCAAGTAGTGCTAGAGTTCATAAATATCTTCCATACCTTGTGCACCAAGTTGGGTATCAAAGATTCTAAGCGACATCTGGTTCTCAAGTAATGTGGTGGTCTGCATAGATGCATCTAGGCGGAAATGGAGTTTCTGGACATCTCATCCTTGGGCATGATCTATCGATATGTCGTCAAAATTGAGCAGAAGCTTAAACAAAAGACACGACAGTTTGGGTATGGGAACCCCTCACAGCAGAAGCAGGGCATGGGTAGCCCCAACCCACAAAAAAAAGGGAAGAGAAAAGAGGGACAACCTCAGGACAACCAGTCTAAGCTGTAAACAAAGAAGGACAATGGAAAGACGAAGAAAGACATCGGGAAGTGGTGTGACTTCCATAAGATCCCCTGGCATAACACTATTGATTGTTGCTCAAAACAGTCATTGGTGGATGGGGTGAAAGACATGGAACCAGATGTGGGTTCTGAATCTGAGTTAGAAGCAGGAAAGGGGAGACAAATTATTGACATGGAACCCAGTTCCACTATTGCTACCACCAATATATAACCCAATGAACCTGATGAGCTAGAGGAAGGAGAGCACATATTTCATTCACATATATGGGTGAAAGGCACCCTGTTGCACTTCATCATTGATAGAAGTATCCAGAAGAACCTCATCTTAGAAGAGGTCATCAAGCAGTTGGCCCTATCGACAATGCCGCACCCACAACCCTACACCATCGGATGGCTCCTCCAAGGAATTAATCTTCGCATCAACCAACAGTGTCACTTGTCCTACGACATCAAGCCCTTCAAAGATGAGGTATTGTGTGATGCTGCTCCCCTTGAAGTTTTTTATGTTCTTTTGGGCCAACCTTGTTTATGGAAATGTCATGATGTATATGAGTCTAGGCCTCACAGTGTTATTATTACTTTGGACAAGAAATTATATAGGATACCTGAGGTAGTCCCACCTAGTGCCATTTCCTTGATCTCTACCAAGCAATGCAAGAAGGTCATCTCTCAGACCAGGAAGTTTATCTTCTTTGTGATTTTCTCTAAGAGTGAGCGAAAGGTTGCAGCCACATCCATGGCCTTCGCGACTGACCCCTCCACGCAGGAGTAGCAAGTGGATAAGGTTGTGGAATAATACAAAGACATCTTCTCCTCACCTATTAGGGTACCTTTGCATTGTCAGGTCAAGAATTCCATTGATCTAACCCCCAACACACCGCTACCTAATGGGCCAGTTTATCCTCACTCTCTGTTAGAAAATGAGGAGATCAAGCATTAGATTCAAGATATTCTCCAAAAGGGGCACATCCACCCTAGCTCATCACCTCGTGGAATCCCAATTGTGCTTGTGTAGAAGAAAGACAAGACTTGGAGGCTCTGCATTAATTACCAAGATAGGAATACAATCACAGTTAGGAACCGGTGCTCGGTTCCCCAAATCGACGATATCCTTGATTAGCTCAAGGGGTCCAAATACTTCAGTAATATTGATCTGAAGTCTAGCTACCATTAGGTCCCAATAGAGCAGACAAATGTATCGAAGACTTCCTTCAAGTCAAAAGAAGGTCTTTTTGAATGGTTGGTCATGCCTTTTGGTTTGACGAATGCCCCAACAACTTTCATGAGGATGATGGATGATTTCTTGTGGCCTTTCACCAATTATTTTGTGGCGATGTATCTGGATGACATCCTCATCTACAACAAGACATGGGTGGAACACTTGCAGCATATTCAACAGGTTCTACACACTCTGCGACAACACAAGCTATATGTCAACTTGGAAAAATGTTCCTTTGGAATGAACAAGGTCCGGTACCTAGGATACACTGTTAATGAGAGTAGGGTAGCTAGAGAGGTAGTGGGGAGGCCCAGAGGGCCCATAGTGATAATAGTGGAGGCCATTCAATGTAAGGTAGACTAGGTCAACTATATTATTAAATAAGGCCCACTATGGTAGTTAGATATAATAAATGGGTAGACTTTAGATATAATAAATGTAAGAGGACTTATTAGAAGGTTCTACTTCTAGAAGATTCCTCCTCTAGAATGTTCTTAGGTGATTGTAGCACTATATAAAGGGGTTCAAGCAATGTAATGGGATATGAAGAGAATTATTGTATTTGGAGCAGTAGCCCAATAGGAGGATGCCCCCTCGAAGTGGCAAGTGAAAACGAGAGGATCCCTTCCATAATAGGATCCATTGTATGGTGTTTTCCTACCTCAATGGTTTGGTAATAATAAAGTGTGGTTTCTTCTATCTTGCTTTAGTGGTATTATTCCTTCCTGATTCTGCTACGACCATTTTCCACTGTGTGCATAGATCTTCTTATTTGGATCCACATGACAGGTGTCATTCTTTGGAGCATCATTTTAAGTTGGTTATTGGGTTCCAAAATCTTCCATGAGGATTTCACATGAGCACTTGGAAATGGGACCCGAGCTTACAATGGTGGTTGGACTACTTCAACATGGTTGAATTTCCTTTCTACATGGGAGCTTGGTTCTCCAGTCTTCTTCAGCATTATGGTCCACAATTATCAATGGGACCTTGGTATATGGTTGTACATCAAGCGTTGAGGACAACGCTTTCATAAGGGGGATGGAATGTAAGGTAGCTAGAGAGGTAGTGGGGGGGGGGCATAGGGCCTATAGTGATAATAGTGGAGGTCATTCAATGCAAGGTGGATTAGGTCCACTGTATTATTAAATAAGACTCATTATGATAGTTAGATATAATAAATGTGTAGTTAGATACAATAAATGTAAGAGGACTTCTTAGAATGTTCTACTACTAGAAGATTCCTCATCTAGAATGTAATTAGGTGATGGTAGCACTATATAAAAGTGTTCAAGCAATGTAATGGGACATGAAGAGAATTATTGTATTTGGAGTGGTAGCCCAATAAGAGGATGCCCCCTCGAAGAGGCAAGTGAACAGGAGAGGATCCCTTCCATAATAGGATCCATTGTATGGTGTTTCCCTACCTCAAGGGTTTGGTAATAATAATGTGTGAATTCTTCTATATTTCTCTGTGGATCTATTTTTTATTCAGTATTTGGTTCTTAACAATTGGTATTAGAGCACTTTCCTTGGCAGACATTGTGGGCAAATAGTTTTTACTTTTGCAGATTTTTTTTCAGAGAAGAAAAAAGAGGGTCGCAACAGTCCAAACATTTTCGGTATATTTATTTACAAAATTTACAGAAACAGGTTGTATATATGAGTTTCTCTCAGAAAAGCACCCAATTTGAAAAAACAAATCGTTTGAAACGAAGTCCGAGAAGTCAAGATATTGAAGCTTTAAAATATGCAATTTTTCAAGGTATTTTCCGCGGATGCCAACGCGATTTTTTTTATTTCTGTAGCCATTGGAGGACGAATTTGCCCAAAAAAATTACATATATGAGTGCCTCTCACAATTTCACCCAATTTGAAAAAAAAAAATCAACCGAAAAGGAGTCCGGGAAGTGAAGTTATGAACATTTTAAATTCAACAGTTTTTCAAGGTTTTCCCGGAAAAAGACGCAATTTTCTGTCGTATCTTATTGTTCTATTTTTTGGGTTTTTTCATGAAAGAGATGAGACTGTAGAGGTAATAAATTTTCATAGGGTGCTCATATGGCTATTTTTTCTCAAACTCTCAAAGAAATTCTATATATTACTAAAGCATTTAAAGCCCAATTGTTTGACACATTGAATGATAGATTGGATAAATTTGTAGATGGCCTCAATGATAGTTTTCGTAGTATTCAAGATTCATTGGATAACATGCAAGAGATATTTCTTATGGCAGACATCAGGAAGGAATATAATCAATAAATATATGCTTGGTATGATTTTGAGGCCGATTGCGATGATTGGTATATGGATAGTTGTCATTTCTTGGATGACAACCACTTCCATATTTTATTTGATGAGTCTACTCCACCTTCTGTAGAGAACATCAAAATCCCACATAAGGATCTAGTTATGATTACCAGCGTCCATCCTGCATATTCTATAATGGTATTGTTCCTTCCAGATTCGGCTTTGACCCTTTCTCACTATGTGGATGGATGTTTATGTTTGGATCCACATGATAGGTGTCAGTATTGGGAGCATCATTTTTAGTTTGTTATTGGATGCCAATATATTACGTGTGGAGTTCACATGAGCACTTGGACATGGGACCCTGTTTTACAATGGTGGTTGGACTACTTCAACATAGTGGCTTCCATTTCTCAATGGGACCCTAGTTCTCTAGTCTACTTCAGCACTATGGTCCACACTTATCCATGGAACCCTGGTATATGGTTGTACATCAAGCGTTGAGGACAATGCTTTCATAAGGGGGATGGAATATAAGGTAGCTAAAGAGGTAGTGGGGAGGCCCAGAGGGCCCATAGTGAGAATAGTGGAGACCATTCAATGTAAGGTGGACTAGGTCCACTATATTATTAAATAAGGCTCACTATGGTAGTTAGATATAATAAATGGGTAGTTAGATATAATAAATGTAAGAGAAATTCTTAGAAGGTTCTACTTCTAGAAGATTCCTCCTCTAGAATGTTCTTAGGTGATGGTAGCACTATATAAAGGGGTTCAAGCAATGTAATGGAATATGATGAGAATTATTGTATTTGTAGCGATAGCCCAATAGGAGGATGCCCCTTCAAAGAGGCAAGTGAATAGAAGAGGATCCCTTCCATAATATGATCCATTGTATGGTGTTGCCCTACCTCAAGGGTTTGGTAATAATAAAGTGTGGTTTCTTATATCTTGCTTTGTGGATCTATTGTGTATTTAGTATTTGGTTCGTAACAATGCTCTGTAGATCTATTGTGTATTCATTCTTTGGTTCTTAACAATGAGCATGGTGTGCATGTGGATCCATCCAAGATGTAGGTCATCCGTGACTAGCCAACCCCAACCACGCTCACTAAGCTTCGAAGCTTCTTGGGCCTTGTCAATTTATATAGTAGGTTCATGTTGGGATTCTCCCATATTGCATGGGCCCTCAACCAAGTAACCAGAGGTGGTGGTAAGGAAAATTTTGTGTGGGAATTTTCACAACAAAAAGGATTCGAGGATTTGAAGCAACGCTTATGCTCATCCACAGTGCCCTCATTACCAAACCCGCAACAACCCTTTGAGATCGATACATATGCTTCAAACTATGTTATGGACGTATTTCTCATTTAGCACAGACACCATGCAACCTATCATATTGAGATACTATCAGGTGTTGTCTGTAAGTACCCTACTTACTGTTAAAATATTTGTTTTTTTCATTTAACCATAGAAAATATCACAATATTGTCACACAACCATAGGCACGCAGGCACCCCTGAGCATCATAATATTTGACAGATAGAATGATTATGGAAGCAACACTAGATCCAACAGATAACCAAGAGAGAGCCCATCTCTCTCCAAAGATAGTGTACCAAGAAGAAAGTCCCAAACCATAGACCAAAGATCAAATACCCAGTTGCATTCATTGTAGTTGCACTCCTCCTCTAGACTTGCACACCACTTGCTTGAGTGAAAGTGTGTGTACAAATGAACTCAAGAACCCTCTATTTATAGTGCTCTTTGTCACATGTCTATGCTGATTTCTCCTTCTAGAGACTAATACTTTAATATTAATTATTTTATTGAGTCAACTTGTCTTCTAGGGTTATTACACATATGTTTAGGGTTTCTCTAGCTTCCAGAATATTCTAATCTATCAAGAGGTTACACATGGAGGTTGATACCTCCTGCAACTACCATAATATCAACACTTATGACAAATAAATGTACTTCATTGTGAAATCCTGTCGCCAGTGGAGGCATTACATTCTCAGAAAGGAGACAATCATCCACACTAATCATAAGCTATTGCAGTTCATGCAGACACAAGGAAAATTGCAGAATGAACACCATCAGAAGTGGTCCACATACTTGCAATAGTTCCACCTCAACATCAAGTATGAGATAGGAAGTACCATCTTCATCGCTAATTTCCTCAGCCAACCTCCATTCATGGCACTCACCATGGTGCTAGACTCTTACGACCACGAGACCTCTGAATGGCCCCAACTCTATGAGAAAGACCCTAGCTTCACCACCACCTACCAGATGTTGGGCGCAAACACAATGATCACTAATTTCCATCTTCAAGATGGGTTGTTGTGTTAGGCCATCCCTGTGTTCCATTAAATGAGCGAGCGAAGCTAATTTGGGAAGCCCACTATAGTCGGGTGGCAGAATACTTCGGCATGGAAAAGATAGCGGCAGTGCTGGAATAACATTTCTATTGGTCTAAACTTCGACAGGATGTTAGCAAGTATATCAAGTCCTTCACTGCTTGCACCACTGCCAAACCAACCACTAAGAAACGAGGCATGTACACCCCTCTACCTACTCCTGACAGGCCCTGGGAATCCATCTCAATGGACTACATGTCAGGCCTTCCATCTACCAAGCATGGAAATGGCTGTGTTTTTGTGTTTGTTGATCATTTTTCCAAGATGGTGATTATGGTTGCCTACAAGAAGAGCATCAAAGTGGAGGCCACTACCAAGCTCTTCTTTAATGAGAATGGGTACATTTTGGGATACCACAAACCATTATCTTAGATCGGTACAACTGGTTCCTTATCACATTCTGTTCAATCCTCTGGTCACTATTGGACACCAAGCTCACCAAATCCATTGCCTTCCACCCCCAAACGAATGGCCAAAATGAGGCTGTCAACCAGATGATCGTGCATATCTTGTGCATGTACAATTCCAAGCATCCCCGCACATGGGATGAGAGTCTTCCCTATCTTCATCACAACTACAACAGAGACATACATAGCTCAATTGGCCACAACCCCTTTCAAGTAAGGTTAGGATTTCAACCATTGGATCCCATGGACGTTGCACTACCCCTTGCGCCCACCTAGGCAGACTCGTCCCATGCTCAAACTGAAGCTAACAAAGCCACCCAATTCATTGAGTGGATCCAACACATTTGCCAACCAGTTCAGAATATTTTACAAAAGTTCAGTGCCAAGTACAAGCAGCGCCATGATCAACACCGGGTGCCAAACACGTTCCCGGAGGGGGACAAAGTTTGGTTGCAATTGCAGAAAGAATGCCTTACAAGACCCCATCGGAAGCTTCATTCACTCCACTATGGACCTTACACCATCGCTAAGGTTATGGGTGATAATGCT
>JZKD02S1337010.1:653465-666773 GCA_000966675.3 Picea glauca | reverse complement strand
GTAGGCCACACTGACTCTTTCATTAAAGACTCTAATGATTTTATTAAAATCATTAAAAATGAAAAACTAAAGCCACAAGACACCCTCATAAGCTTTGATGTAGTATCTCTTTTCAAAAAACTCCCCCTAGATGAAGCTATTTAGATTATAAAAGAAGTAATTGATCCAGAAACAACTAAACTAGCTGAGGTTTGTCTTCGTCCCACGTTCTTCAATTACCAAAGATAATTCTATGAACAGACTAGCGGTGTAGCAATGGGATCCCCATTATCCCCCATGGTTGCCAATATTTTCATGGAAAACTTTGAAAAGAAATCCCTAGACTCCTTTCCCATGAAACCATCAAGGTGGAAGAGATTCGTTGATGACACTAATGTACTCTGGCCCCATGGGAAAGAGGAATTACAAAATTTCTTTCAACACYTAAATAACATCTCAGAAKAAATAAAATTCCCTATGGAACTCGAAGAAAACGGTAGCATCCCCTTTCTAGATGTTCTAATCAATAGAAAAAGTGATGGGAATCTAGGACATGCAGTCTATAGAAAAAATATCCATACATAAAACTATCTCCACACAAACTCCCATCACCACCCCAACCAGAAACTAGGTGTCCCAAAAACTTTAGCCAAAAGAAACATAAGAATCTCCGATGAAACACACCTAGAACAAGAAAAACCTCACCTCTCAAATGTATTTAAAACATAGGTTATAAACATAAAGACATTACGAACACAATAAATAAATCCCTAGAAAAAACTAGCAGAAACCCTAACTCCCTAGAAAACCAGAACCCCAATAAAAATGCCTACTTACCTTACATCCAAGGAGTAACCAATAAGATTGTGAAAGTCCTTAGCAAAAAAGAGATCAAGACCTCCTTCAAACCACATGAAACTATCAAACAAAATGTGAGATCTGTTAAAGACAAACTTGACCCTCACAAAGGAAAAGGAATTTACAAAATAGAATGCTCCTGCGAAGAATGCTACATCGACGAAACTTGTTGTTCCTTCTAGATTAGGATTAAAGAACATGGAGCTGACATAAAGAATGAACACATTCACACCTCCGCCTTGGCAGAACACTCCCTTAAAACAAAACACTATGTTCGCCTAGAAGACACCAAAATTTTGGCCAAAGAAGAACTTCACCTCTTTAAACGACGGATTAGAGAAGCAATTGAAATCCGTAAACACCCAAGCAACCTAAACAGAGACAATAGCCTAGAATTAAGTGAAAAATGGTTCCCCTTAATTCATAAAAATAAGAAAAAGAATAGATAAGTAACTCTACCGACCATTCCCTTAAAATTAATTTTAATTAATATAAAACTTTATTACCTAAATAACACCATTAAAAAATTCTAATATTAAATTATTATTAGCACCAACAAACTCAATAAACAAACCCTGACCTAAAAACACTAATCAAAACCTAATACAACTCTATCTATTAAAAACTTAATATTTACTTATAACCTATAAAACCACTAACAATTCTTCATTAAATAACCTTTCTTCATTTTAATTAATMTAAAACTTTCTTATCCAAAGAACACCATTAAAAACAATTTAATATTRATTTATTYYATTATTCACCTTTATTATTAGCACCAACAAACTCAATAAACATACCCTGACCCAAAAACACCAAATTAAAACCTAATACAACTTTATCTATATAAAAAACTTAACATTTACTTTTAACCTATAAAACCACTAACTTTTCTTCATCAATAAACCTAGAACAATAAAACCTATTAAATAAACCTTCAATTAAATGATTACCAATTTATTTAAATGCAAATTTAAAAAGAAAATTAATAAAAATTTTAAATATTTTTTAGGAAAACCCTAAATAAACCTAATCTAAGATCTTCACCAAAGACTCCAACCGACACATAATTCTCCCCTCACCTGAAGTATTTATAACCAACTCTTCTCACCAATTATAACCCATGCTTCTTGTCCTGAAGATGGATCCTGATATGGATCCGAAACGTCAACAATCCATTGACAATACTGTGGTCTCTCCGAACACGCCTGAAAACACTCCTCACCACAAAAATATCATCAATACAAAAACCATGTGCAGAAAAACCACTAAAAAATTAACACAAAAATCGAGAAAAAAAAATCATGGGCTCTACCCCTGAACCCCTACAACCCCCGCTCTTACCCCCTTGCATGCCCGATGCAATGTAGACACTAATTCACACCATGCAAATAATATAACACAAACCCAACAAAGGTTAGTATGCAAAGGATATGCTCAAGTTGAAGGAGTATATTTTGAGGAAACTTTTAACCTTGTTGCAAGAATGGAAGCAATCAAACTGATCTTGGTCTATGCATTTTCCAAGAGAATCAAAGTGTATCAGATGGATGTGAAATCAACATTTCTAAATGGTGAATTATAAGAAGAAGTCTACATCGAACAACCAGAAGAGTTCCTGCTGTTAGAAAAGGGAGATTATGTATGCAGATTGAAGAAGACACTATATGGACTAAACAAAGCCCCTAGAGCCCAGTATGTAATATTGGATAGGTATTTGCAGCAACAAGGATTCAAAAAAGGAAATGAAAATAGAAATATCTATGTGAATATTGATGAGAACAACATACTTATCATTGAAGTATATGTGGATGACATTATCTTTGGAAGTGATGATGATAGGATGAGTAAGAGGTTTTCCCAAGACATGCAGAATGAGTTTGAAATGTCACTACTTGGTGAATTGACATTCTTTCTGGGACTTCGTATTTCTCAGCTGGATGAATGCAATTTCATTTCCTAAACCAAGTACATCAAAGAAATGTTGAAGACGTTCGGAATGGAAGATTGCAAACTAGTAAGCACTCCTATGATAAGTGGTTTCAAGTTGAGCAAAGATGATGAATCTAAGGAAGCTTATCAGAGACTCTATAGATCGTTGATTGGCAGCCTACTCTATGTGACAACCTCTAGACTAGATGTAATGCAAGCAATTGGACAGGTTGCAATATTTGAAGTAGCACTGAAGGAAACACATGTTCTGGCAGTAAAGAGGATCTTTAGATATCTTAAAGGAATAACAGAGTTTGGATTCTGGCATCCAAAAGGGAATGAGATGATGATGGTTGCCTACATAGATGCAGATTGAGCAGGAAGCATTTATGATCGAAGAAGTACTAGCAGAGAAACCTTCTACTTGGGTGATTGTCTGGTATCCTGGTTAAGTAAGAAGCAATCATCAATATCATTGTCTACAGCAGAAGAAGAATATATTGCAACAACAACATGTTGTACTCACATTATTTGGATGAAGAAAACTCTGTAAGATATACAAGTGAAGTATGATGATCCCATTTTGATATTCTGTGGTAATATAAGTGCAATAAGTATCTCCAAGAATCCAGTAATGTATTCAAAGATAAAACATATTCTGATCAAGTTTCACTTTCTACGGGAACAAGTTGCAGAAAATAATATCAAGGTAGATTACGTTGGGACAAACAAACAGATTGCAGACATCTTCACTAAACCTCTTCCAAGAGAGACATTTGAGTATATTTTCCATAGACCTAGAATAGTTTATGCTCCATGGTGATTTCCACAACATTTATGCAGAAACAACAAGGGAAGAAAAATCATTTGTGAAGAGATGATAAATGAATCTTAGTATGAATTATTTTTATATGTCAATTGTTTACTTCATCAGGAAAGCACCAATGGACAAATTCTATTAGAAGAGAGAAAGTTCAAAAGCATGTCATCATGGAGAGTTACCATTTTCCATTGATGTCAAAGGGGGAGAAAAGAACATAAGCATGCAGACAAGGGGAGTATTGGTCATAGGGTAGACAGGGGGAGCATAAGTGTTTCCATCAATTCCAAAGAGGGAGATTGTTGGAAAATTGATTGTCATTGACGTCAACTTTAGAGGAAGTCTAGAATCCTCTAGAAGCATTGGGTATAATCGAAGAAGTATCCAAAGTGGTCCCCTTATGGCGTAAATTTGAGCATGGCCCTCACGGGAAGACGCTTTGAAGAAGTCTATAAGAAACCCATAGGTGTGGTCATGAGGCCCGAAGTTGATTGGGGGAAATGAGGTTGAAGAAAACTTCAAGTACATACAAAACCTTCATAGATGGATATTCCTCATCATGCCATTTCCAACAGTAGGTGGTATGCCACATGGTTCCTCACAGTTGAGGAGTTATGACCATATGAACTTGGAATCCCCAAGGAATGGTTAAGAAGCCCCTAAACAATTACAAGTATTTAGTCAAAGGGTAAAGTGGTTGTAACAAGAAAGTTTAAGAAGCCCTAAAGATAAGGAAATAGGTTACTTAGATAAAGTATAAATACACCAAATAAGTCACTCATAAGAATATTGACACACAAGTTCATTTGAATATATTCTATGTGAGAAATTGATTTATTGGTAAATTTGAGACAACAATTCTGAGGTAGCAAAGGAGAGCGAAGGTGAAAATTTTGGGATTGCAGAGGGAGCAAGGGTTTTTCTGAAAAAACCCTATTTTAGTTGACCCCCAAGGGTCAAGCTACTAGTGTCCCACAACGCACCCCCTTGGGTTGCCTAGTGTTTTTCACACGAGGCCCCGCGTGATATCAAACATCTGTCCAGTGAGGCTAAGCTAGATTTGAAGAAGGATGCTTGGTTCAGGTTGAAACAAGGTTTGATGGTACAACAAGGTTTGATGGGCAATTATCACAAAACTCACGGTTGAAACGACAGAAGGGAAAGTCGGAAGATGAACCATTATAGAAGAACCAGTGGCGGTCCGTTTCTCCCCAATCGAGCCGCGTGAGGGTTTTGTTGATGTGCCGATTTTGTTGGGTACAGTTAAGAATTGTTCCCACTATTGAAGATTGAAGATTGAAGTAAGAAGGGTTAAAAACTGAAAAATAGTCGAAGACACTCTCAGCATCGAAGACTGAGGAATCGCCGAAGTGTATATCTTGGGCGATTTGAAGGGTTCGGGTATAGTAGGACGATTCCGTGATATTTCCAATTAGTCTCGCACGGAATCCATCGCCAGACATACCGTACAAGGTAGTCTGAAGGGTCCGATTCTCTAAGCAGTCGGCGGATCCACCGCCACATTTTCCGAAGGGATATCGGATGGTCGAATTGCCACAAATAGGAGTGCAGTCTTTATAAGATGGATACTTCTCATCTCTGGTGAAATAGGTGAGCATGCCAAACCGAAACAATAATAGCATAGTAACAATAATAACAACAATAGGGATGACGATGCCGCGGCAGGGGGAGCTCATTTTCCCACTCCGAAGCCTAGAGAATGTTTGTTTGTGCAGAGAGAAAGTAAGAGCGAGAAAATTTGAGAATTGCAAACATAATTTAAGAGTGGCGTGAGGCCGCTGGAACTACTGTGGATTGTCCACGTGGAAGTTTACTGAGGCGGGTGGAAGGGTGTGAGGCAGCTGGAAAATAGGATGAGGAGAAAAAACAAAACAAAATCAATGCGAAGTCCGCTGGAAAATACGATGGATTGATAGTCTTGTCCACCAACGACAAGTCTACGGAGGCGAGTGGAAAAACTGATGGATGATTCGTTGAGGGAACAATACACATTCTCACCAGGTTTGGAATGTGTTTTCTTTTTACTCCATTTTCTTTTATGGAACGTTTTAGAAGGAACTCCTTGGGGGATATTTATTATACGAATCAAAGTATTTGTTTTTAAAATATTAGCTTATGGGGATTTATACTTTTGGAGATATATCTTGTGGAAGATCGGTTCCTGAATCATCCTGAATTTAGCCATCGAAACATTTTCTCTATAATTTATTTTTTGTGATGATTCAGACCGTGAAACTAAGAGGATATTCATAGGAATTATCAAGGTATTTGTGGTAAAGATTTCAACTTATGGGTCATTCTAATTTTGGAGATACACAGATACACCCTGTGTAAGATAGGGTAGTTGACTAGTCCTTTTAACTAGTCTCAAACATGTGTTCCAAGTACAACAATGATATCTTATTCAATGAGTATCCAAATTAAGTGAGACTAGTTGCATTGGATACTAGACAGTCTGTAGTATTTCTGGCGCAAGTTTCAGAATAATATATCACATATTGTGCGCTTGGAACACTTTACAAGTACACTCTCCTGGAAAGACAAAAAATAAGCAAGGTGTGGGGAAGTCACCATAATTTCCACTTGGCACATCCAATTTTGATCATACATGTGGCATTGCAAAGAGGACATATCACAGAACTAAAGAACGAAATTTCAAACCCAGAAGGGATGAAATTGTAAAGATACAACAGAAGAAAGGTCAACTAGAAGAACAACTTCCAAATCAGGGTTTAAAAGGTGTGTTTTTTTTTGGAAATTTGGATATCTTTTGACTAGAAGATCCAATTGGGGTGATTCAAAAAGTAGAATAAAGTGGGATAAATGGAGTATCACATAAATTTGAGAGAAACTTAGGGATTTGTTTTAGGTATAAACATGCTCTGACATCTCTAAATCTAGGAGCTATCGTTATTGGTCAATGCTACACCCCGAGGATAGTGTGGTTCTTCCACGTACCTAGAGTATATCGGAAGGCCCCTTTCGAGCGATTGCACATTAGAAAAAACTACTACGGATTTGAGCTCCCACATACCTGACATATATCGGGACACCCCTTAGAATCATGAGACTTACCAAGAAAACCTTTTGGTCGTCTTGTTACTATAGTACACCGAGAACAACACTCAAGGATATCACTCTCTAGTACCTGGATAGTCAGATAGTACAGCTAAGGGTATGGTCAAGCCTCCTTAGTTAGTTCCTAGAGATATTGGGCCGAGTACTATTGTTGGACCCCGCAAGTATATCCGAGAGTTATAGAACCTAAGACTCCCTTGTTTGTGAGGACCTCTGCCTAAGCCAATTAGGAATTCCTACCTTGAAGTGATACTTGGCCAACGTGCCACCAAAAAAGGAAACTTCTACACCAAATAAGCCTTCAGACAATCCTACTTGGACTCTTGATGAAGGTGAAGAAACGTCCAGGGACATAAATGATTTACAAAATAAGGCAGTAACAAAAGATGAACTACAAGGGATGATGGATTCAACTAAAGCTAAGCTAGAAGCGATAATGGATACTAATATGGTGTCACACACCCACTACGGCATAATAGATTTTTTTCCTTTTTTCTTTCTCTTTCTTTATCGAGGGACAGAGTCCCCGAATTCCTACGAGGTCCTAGCGTAGGCTAGGTCTTCCGATCGAGACCTTCACTAAACCAATCCAGTGGTTCTTTCATTGAATATCTATCGTGTACAACTCAAGCATCAAGCGTAGGCTTCACCTCCATGTGCTCATCGCTTATGATCCCTCACTAAGACAAGAGGCACCTTTCGCATTTCATGACTCAGCGATGCCCGAGAGTCAAGTCTTTTGACTCTTCAAACCCTGAAACCCAAAATTGTACCTTTGCTTAGATCGATGACTATGAATCTCTACCCTGGTCCGATGGTCCTGGCCGTATCAAGACTTCAGAAACCAAGAGTTCAAAATGCAAGAGGGTCGAGTTCTTCGACTCTTCAAACCTCGAAACCCGAAATCCTATTCACACTAAGCCGACTCAGAGTTTCATATACCAGGATTTCTCGTACCAGGATTTCGCAACTTGTGAGGACGAGGGGTTCATACCCTTGGGTTTCTTAGGGGCTGAAACGCCGAAATCATTTCACACTACACCGCTTCGAGATTTCACATACCGAGTCTTCGCGTACTGGGATTTCACAACTTGTGAGGATGAGGGGTTCATACCCTTGGGTTTCCTGGGGGCCGAAATGCTGAAATCATTTCACACTACACTGCTTCGGGATTTCACATACCGGGTCTTCACGTACCGGGATTTCACAACTTGCGAGGATGAGGGGTTCATACCCTTGGGTTTCCCAAGGGCCGAAACGCTGAAATCGTTTCACACTACACCACTTTAGGATTTCACATGCCGGGTCTTTGCGTACGAGGATTTCTCAACTTGCAAGGACGAGGGGTTCATACCCTTATGTTTCCCGGGAGCCGAAATGCCGAAATCGTTTCACACTACTTCGCTTCGGGATTTCACATACTGGGACTTCGCGATGTATGAAGACGAGGGGTCTCGCACCTAGGTTTCCTGGGAGCCGAAACTCTAAAGCCCATTTACTTCATGACAAGGGCAAGGTAAACTCACAGATTTACTACAATGGTAGTCTTTTCAAGGGGTTCACTCTGACTCTGGAATGCGAGGGAACTTTCTCGAAAAAGGGTGCCTTCGGGAGGATAAACCAGGGCATAGCACGAGTCAAGTTAGATGGGTCAATCCTTAGGGGAATGGACTCATATCCTGAAATTATGCATTCTATACATTAATCGATTTGTAGTTACATCAGTATAAGCATACATCCATTATTTCCAATCAAAACACCAGGCAAACACTTCTATACAGAAACCATTTATGAGTGTACAAACATGAGCATGCATTCCAGGATATTCAATTCAAGATACAAGATATAAACACTTATCAGAAAACACCAGGTGTGACACGACTGCCGAGAGGGGTACTCGTTTCCACCCAACCGTAGGCTCAGTGATTCCAACCGGATTTACCACTAGCCACCCCCGAGCTAGACCACGATGCTTGAGACTTGGTCTCTTGCTTCCAGCTCAACGGAAGTCAAGGACAAAGGTTACTTCCCTTCTCCTCTGTTCATGACTCTCTATATTTTTGGAGTTTCTCCGGTTCTCCTTTTGCAATTCCTGTCGCGCACGCTCCCCCATTTTTTTCTCCCCTACCACACTTCCTCTCTTGCCTTTTTCCCTGCAAGATCACGTTTGGCACGAATTTCCTTGTCCGTGGTCAGGTCTGAGAGCTTCTACGAATGGGCAGTTCGCCCCCATCCCCTCGTTTACTCTTGAGAAGCCTCCCCACCTACCATCCTAGCAAGTAATTCATTCTGGGGTCAGAGAGTGAGCTTTGGTTTCCGAGCACGTACAAACCAGTACGATTTCGGTTCGGTGGAAGTTAACGCAGCCATTCTCGGCCCTTTCCACCACCTCTCATCAACCATAGTGGTCTCTTTCAGCACATCCCCCTCCCAACAATCATGCGACACATATTCATGATATAATTTACATTCCTCGACCTTTTATACAAAGGTCTGTCAAATCAAACATTTACATCTTTGAGTTTTCCATAGTTCTTGGCCAATATAGTTATTTTTATAGACTGGGGGAAACAGGGTGCTACAATTCCCTCCCCCTTAAAGGAACATCGTCCTTGATGTTCTATCTATCTATATGACGTGTATGTATAGAAGTAAACAAAATCGGGTATGCCTGTTTCATGGTATCTTCCATTTCCCATGTAGCCTCATCTGGGCCAAAATGTTTCCATTGCACCTTGACCTGTGCAATGGTTCGGTTCCTGAGCAGGGTTTCCTTTCTGTCCAGTATGCATTGAGGTTCTGGTAGGAATTCTCCCTCCAGTTCCACTTGGATCACAGACCAGTCAATTATATGATTAGAATCATGTACATATTTCTTCAATAATGAAACATTGAAAACACTATGTGCTTTTACTATGGGAGGGAGGGATAACCTATAGGCTACAGGTCCTACTCTATCTAGAACTTCAAAGGGTCCACAATATCAAGGTGAAAACTTTGTACAAGCTCCCATCCTCAGGGAAATCTTCCCGCGCCTAACTCTGAGATATACGTGGTCTCCCATCTTGAATTCTCTTGGAGTTCTCTTTCGGTCGACGTAACTTTTCTGTCTGTTCTGAGCGACCTTCAGGTTTTGTTTTATCTGAATCACTTGTTGTTCCATTTCCTTCAGCATGTCGGGTCCAATAGTAATTATGTTTATGGGGTTACTCCAACTAACTGGAGTGTTGCACGGTCTACCATAGAGGACATCGAAAGGACTCGTCTTTAGGGATTCTTGGTAGCCGTTCTTGTAGGAAAATTCCACTAGTGGCAGGTAATCTTCACACTTCTTGGGTTGATGCATTACATGCATTCTTAGCATGTCTTCCAATATTTGGTTCACTCTTTTCGTCTATCCATTGGTTTGAGGATAATAGGTTGTGCTAAACAGTAATTTGGTCTTCAGACCAACCATCAAGGATTTCCAAAAGTTGGAAGTAAATTTCGTGTCTCTGTCAATCACGATCTCTTTAAGCATACCATGTAGTTTGAATATCTCCTTTATAAATATTTTGGCGATGTCTATTGCCTTGCAAGTCAAATTGACGGGGATAAAATGAGTGGACTTGCTTAATTTATCCACCACTACCATGATGGCATCATTATGTTTGGTCGAGGTTGGTAATCCGGTGATGAAATCCATGGAGATGGTTTCCCATTTCCATTCTGGGATTGGTAGAGGTTGTAATAATCCTGCTGGGTGTCGGTGTTATGCTTTAACCTGTTGACACTCTATGCATTTGGCTAAGTATTTAGCTATGTCTTTCTTCAATCCAGGCCAATAGAATTGTTTCCTGGTGGTGGTGATCATCTTCTGGTATCCTGGGTGACCAGTATAGTGTCTTTTATGTTGTTTATCCATTATGAACCTCTTCAAGTCATCACAATCTGGAATATACAATCTGTTTCTGTAAGTTAGTAGACCTCCATTTATCATCTGGTATCCTTCATACTTTATCGTTGTGGGTTCTTGCTCCAGGTATGAGGTCACGGTCTGGAAGAATGTGTCTGTTTTTTGTGCATTCCTGACTCTTTCCTTGACATCCACCTCGTAGGTGCTCACCGCTACCAGGTGAATTGTTTTCATACTTCTGCTAAGGGCATCGACCACCTTATTTTCCTTTCCTTTAATATGTTTGATTTCAAAATCAAATTCTCTAAGGAGGGCCATCCACCTAGCTTTTCTGGCATTGAGCTTTGGTTGGTCAAACAGATATCGCAATCCATAGTGGTCTGTCATAAGTACAAATTTCCTTCCCAGGAGGTAATGCCTCCACATTTTTAAGGCATGCACTATGGCGGCCAACTCTAAATCATGGGTCACATAGTTGATTTCGTGATCATTCAATTTTCGGGATTCATAGTAGATCACACTTCCTCCTTGCATAAGGACTCCTCCGAGCCCTTCCTTGCAAGAATATGTGCACACGAGGAAGTTAGCTTCGGAACTGGAGATCTTCAACATGGGTGCGTGGGTCAGTAGATGTTTTAGGGTTTGAAATCTTTCTTCACACTTTTGTGTCCATGTGAATTTAGCCCCCTTCTTCTGGAGGGCAGTGATTGGACAACCAATCTTGGAGAATCCTTTTATAAATCTCCTATAGTATCCTGCTAAGCCCATAAAGGATCTGATATCCGAAACGTCCTTAGGGGTAGGCCATTCCATGATAAACCTGATCTTGTCAGGGTCTACTGCTACTCCTTCTTTAGATAGGACATGGCCCAAATAATGTATTTGCTTCTGGAAAAGGTTGCACTTGCTAAATTTGGCATAGAGCTGATGTTCTCTTAGTACTTGAAGCACAAGTCTAAGATGTTCCTCATGTTCCTCTCTATTTTTGGATTAAATTAGTATATTATCAATAAAAACCAGTACAAATTTGTTTAGGAATTTACTGAGCACATTGTTCATCAAGCACATAAAAGTGGCAGGGGCATTGGTCAATCCAAATGGTACTACTACAAAATCATAGTGACCATATCTTGTCCTAAAGGAAGTTTTGTGGATGTCTTCACCCTTGATTCGGACTTGATGGTATCCATATCTCAAGTCAATCTTTGAGAAGATGGAAGCACCTCCCAATTGATCGAACAGGTCATCGATCCGGGGTAAGGGGTACTTGTTCTTTATGGTTACCTTATTGAGTTGTCTATAATCTATGCACAGTCGGAGGGTACCGTCTTTCTTTTTCACAAACATGATTGGTGCTCCCCACAGAGACACATTGGTTTGGATATAGCCTCTGTCCATCATTTATTTTAGTTGTAATTTAAGCTCAACTAGCTTGGGTGTGCTCATCCTATAGGGTGTCCTAGACACTAGCACTGCTCCTGGTGCAAGTTCTATCGAGAAGTCAATGTCCCTTCTCGGAGTTAAACCCAGTACCTCTTTCGGAAATACATCCCTATATTCTCTTAGTGTGGGGTGGTCTTTGAGGCTTAGTTTGTCATCTTCAATTGATTCCAACACCTGTATCGCACATAGTGGACATCCCTTTCTACAATACTTCCTCAATTGAAGGGTTGATATTCGTCTCACCGAGACAGGTTTTTGGATCCCTTGAAGGGTTATTCTTCTCCCTTCTTTACTTACACATTCTAAGGTTTTATGGTAACAATCTAGTCTGGATTTATATGTGGCTATCCAATCTATACCAAACAACAGATCATACGATCCTAGGGGTAATATGTTAAGGGTTGCTTGGGTGGGGAATTCACCCATAGTGAATCGGCAAGATGGTATGACTTCCATTACTTTTCTTTTGGTGCCGGTGGCTAACTGTACCAACCATGTCTTGGCGTGTTTATGTGGCTGTAATTTACATTTATCAACAACCTTAGGAGCTATATAACTCAAATTTGAGCCAGAGTCAATTAGAATAGACACTAGATGGTTGGTGATCATACCTTCCATCTCCACCACTGAAGCTTGGTGGTCAGCTTGTTTATTATCCACGACTACATAAATTTGTGGCATACTCCTGGCCATGTCATTGACGGTGGTAGCTTCTTGAACATTGTAAATTCTCCGACTGTTCTATTGTCGATGTGGGAAGTCCCTCAGTAGATTCTCTTCTCCACAACCCCAACATTTCAAGGGTTATTTCTTTGGGTTATCAATCCTTCCTGGGGTGGATCCAAAAGGTTTATTTCCGCTCTGGGAGGGGAAATTTTGTTGGTGTACACTTCATGTTGGGAAGCTCATCCTCGAGTCCTTTTTATAATTTCTAAATCTTGAAGATTTAAACCCCTTTTTCTGGAATCCCGAACTATTCTTCTGCTTCCAACCTTCACGAGGTTCTGTCTGATGCCCAAGCTGTTCATAACAATATCTTTCCTTTTGGATAGTGTCTTCTAGGGTCTTTGGCTCATCAAACTCAATCCTGTTCTGATAGTCCTTAGGTATTCTGCTGATGAATCATTGCACCTTTTCCTTTTCTGCTTTTATATAGGGTACATACCTTGTTAAGAACCAAACATCAATATAGCATAGAAAAACCTCAGGAAAAGTACTGAACGCCTTGAAAAAGAGATAATTTTAGATAATAAGCCTCTTCGAGGGGGCAACCTCCTTTTAC